>SJYA01001697.1:2093166-2109570 GCA_006410615.1 Neotragus moschatus | reverse complement strand
GGGCGGGGGGAGGCTGGGAGGGGGTAGGGGGGGAGGCTGGGAAGGGCTGTGGCAGGGGTGGAGCTGTGGTGAGTGACCCCACCCAGTAAACCACCTCCTTCCAGTCACCCTTCCTGGAGTGTCCCCTCGGCAAGGACTTGGTTTGGGTGAGAGGCCCCCTGGGAGAGGCATCTCAGGCCTCAGGTCCCAAGCCTCAATTCCACAGACCTGACTTGGAAACCACAGGCCTGAGAGAACTTGGCCAGTTTTCCCTGGTGCTGACTGTGAAGCTGTGATTACTCAGGGCTCCTGGCGAAGCTTCTGGCAGGAATCCTAGGAAGTGACTGGTATGGTAATTAGAGTGGCTGAGCAGTCCAAGCCCCAGTTCAGATCGAGGGTGGAGTCATTCCCATTGTTCTGCTTCTCATCTCCTCTTCTTGGCCACAAGCTGAACATCCAATGGCCTCGGCAGGCCGGAGTTTGACCCCGATTCTTAGTGTGGCAGGGATTCCCACTGTTCCCCAATATCTGGTCTCCTCACTTCCTAGGCAAATGAAGATTGGACTTCCCCAACCCCTATAAATTAAGCATGGTCACATGACTTGCTTTGGCCAGAGAAATGTGAGCAGGAGTGTCCACCCACTTCTGGGTAGAAAATTAAATTGACTGTGCCAAACTCTCCGTCTTTCTCTCCCATTGTGTTGCCCGTGCAGGTGCCGTTGATAAGAAAGAGCAACATCAAGATGATACGTAGAAGGAAGACCCTTCCCAGAAGAGTTACTCTGACTTTTGCTATTTAAGTCATTGATATTTCAGGGCTATTTGTCACTGTATCATAACCTGGCCTGTTCTGACTGATACCAAGCTGAATCTAATGTACCCTCTAGGGGTATGGGGTGGGAAGGGAAGAGAAGATAAAAAGAACCACTTCCAGAAGGTCTATAATCAGCTGGGAGAAATGGAATACTCAGTTAGATTTAGTTCTTATCTGCAAGAAGAAACTAAGTAGAAAATTGAAAGTGAGAATAATTTTGATGAATGGTGACTGTGTAGCTAGAGAGATTTCCCAAAGCTCTGGGAAAAATATTCTTTCATTAATTCAGGCATTTGGTCTATTTATTTGTCCAACAGTTACTTACTGAGTGCCAGGCATGATGCTATGATGTGGGGTGCCAGCGTAGAAGGTGAGGCTACCCCTTGAGAAGTTCATAGAGAACAGAAGCTTTCACAACTTAGAATCCCAAGGGAAATTCTGCCCAGCGAATCTTGAATGACCATGATAGTGAAAAGAAAAAGAAAGAGCTCACGGTTAGAAGTAAAAGGCAAGGACAGATGCAGAAGGTGGAAAGAGGCTCACAGCCCAGGTTGAGAAAGCTCAAAGTGGTCAGGGATTCTGCAGACACTTACTGAGCATCTGTTATGGGCTAGACATTGTTCTAGGTGTTAGAAGGATGCAAAGGGAAACAAAGCCTGGGGAGAATCAACATGCAGTATTGGTTTAATAGCGTATTGGTGAACGTCAGTGTGGTAAGTATATGATGAAAACTATGAATAAGGGTTATTATGAAGTGAGTGACTCTACCTGGGCACTGGGGAAAGGCCTTGGTATGTGAAGACTGAATAGGAGTTTACTGTTCACTACTCATTTGCTCATTAAATCTCTCTTTAGGGCCCTGGTAAACCTAGATGAGGACTGCCTGGGAGGGGCTCTACCCAGATGCAAGGGCCCAGGGCCAGGCTGCGTCAGGGGCATCTCAGCAGCACTGCTGCCATGGGGCTCTGCATCCTGGCTATAGGGCGAAGCCACCAGCCAGAGTGAAACCGGGTGCTGGAGGTGAGGGCTTTGAAAGGAGAGAACACAAGGCCAAATGTGAAAAAAAAAACAGGGTAGGGTAAGAAAGGGGAAGCCTTTAGGGAGAGGCCTGAACCAAGAACCATGGCAGGACCAGGGAGCAACTCTTAACACTCTGAAAATGGTCTGTGAGAGGCTATGTCCCAAGGTGTAAGCTTGGGTTCTGACCATCGGTCTGGGTGAGTATTAGGCAGTGACCAAGTCCTGAGTTTCCCTGACCGGGGTGAACTGATTGCCTGACTCACACCTTAAGAAGGTATGAGATCCCCCAGGGCCTCCTGAAAGGCCTCAGAGGAGGTCAGACTCCACAGGCCCAGCTTCTGGGGGCCCAGGAACCTTGTTCCCAGACTTCCCTACTCTTAGGCCAGGACTCCAAGGCTGTCAAGGCCATTTTCACATGTGTGTGTGATTTCTTGGTTTATGTTGGTCTCTTTCTGTCTTTAATTAAATTCCTTTTGGAAAAAAAAAAAATCCATCTTTGCAGAACCAAGGGATGAAAAGCTTTCAATTTTGTTTTTGAGTTTTTACCCCATCCATGCTTTGGTTTCGGGGCTCTTTGAGATGGATTTTCATGCTTTTGGGGACAGCAGGCACCTGATTGAACTGTGTGTGTGTTGGGAGGTGTTGAGCAAGGGGAGTATGGGAGGCCAGACAGGTGGACAAGCCAAGGAAAATCTTTTCCTCTCAGATTTCCCAAATGCCCACCTCTGGGAGCTTCCCGGAGAACCTGAGCCCCAAACACCCTTTGCTGTCAGCCCTGACTACCTCCACTTAGGCCCCCCGCCTTCCCAGCCTCTCTCCTCTCCTCCTGTGTGGCCCCTTCCCAGCCTGGACATTCCATCTTCAAAGGAATAAGACAAAGCCTGCTTGTTGCTCTGTATTTGTCTTGGGAGCTCCTGTTCCTAGGAGAGCCTCCTGGTCTCCCAGGCCAGGAATAGCACTGAGTCTTCAGGGTTGGCCAGCCTGCTTGCCCCGCCAGACCTTCTGAATTGCTTGTTTTTATTAAAATTCTTCTGCACGCGCAATCCCGGACGATGTGTGGATCTTGGATGAGGTGGCGTGGGGGGACCTGGGGAGAGCAAGGCCTCAGGCTCATTCGGCCTAGTGTTTATTTGGCCTGCCTTTCCAGAGTAGGAGAGAATGGAAGCCCATGAAAGCCACCGGAGATTGGTGTCCCAGAGTGTGGTGGGGTGTGACAGGGGCCCCGCAGGCCTCGGCTGGGCTGTAGGCTGCCAGTCCCTGACGTCACAGGAAACACTCAGGAGAGCTGTGGGGGCAGAGAAAGGACAGGGCCCAGCCCCGTGAGGTGAAACTTAAAAGAACCACCCCCTCTCAGCTCTCACCTGCAGACTCCTGCAGGGTGACTGTCAGCTTGGCAGCTGTCCCCTGGCCACAAGCACTATTCTGAGGCAGGCGGGGGTTGCCTGAGACAACTTCAGCAAGACGAGGCTGTTGTGAGAAACGCTGGGCTCCTGGCTTCCATTTTTTTCTCAAGTGCTGGTCCGGTCCCAGGCTCTGATCCCAGTACTCTGCAGGGCTACATGTATCACCTTCTCAGGCCTAGATATTCCTCAATATTCCCTTATCTAGTCTTGGAAGGTAGCACTTGGAAGGTAGTCCCCAAACTCCAGAGTCATTTGGTTCTGTGTGGTTGGAGTTGTGCAGAGAAAATTCTGTTCCCATCATTCTTGCCTGTTTACCTGGAGATTGGTTTGTTTCTTGCCCACTGATCTCTGTTCTCCTGGGAGGCTCTAGAGGAGACAAGCGGGTGATGGGGGTTTCTAGCTGAAGGGTGCCTTTTGCCCTACCACAGGTGAAGACCTAGCATTATGCTCCCAACAGTCTGGACTCTGCGCCTGTGCTGAGGTGACCACCCCATAAGACCTGCAAGGGGCTGTGGTGGAGGGCTCAGGGGTGGGGGAGCAGTTTGAGTCAGGAAATTGCAAAAGTTCCAGTGTCTGCAGCCAAAGTCTCAGTGTGGAAAATTTCAGGCTCCAAGCAGGGTTCCAGAGGAGGGGGAAAGGAGCCTTGGGCCCAAGATGCTTGTCCCAGGCTTCCCAGACCTGGGCTGTCCCGCCAGGGGAGGATGTGTGGCCAGGGCACATGGCAGTATGCGCTGGGGCAGAATCCCAGGGAGAGAAAGACTGCTAACTCACGTACCTTCCCTGCCCTTACACCAGGTAGAAAAAAAAATGCAGGATTCTAGCTCCTAAGGGAGGGCTACAGAGGAACCCCAGACCTTAGTGTTCAAAGGGAAACTGAGACATAGTAAGAAAGAATTTTCTCTAGACAAGACCAGAGTTTCAGTGTGGGGATGACCCACCACCCATGTAAGGGGTGAGCATCCTAGCAGGGCATAGGAAGGGGGTGTAGTCCTGGGGGAAGATTTAGGGTGGGAGCAGTGGTCTGTGTGGAAGGCGCTTCCCTCCCCTTGGATTCACTGCCGGGCCCTCTGCTAGAAAAAGCTGAGCCTCAGGGTATCCAGGAAGATGAAGGGATGAAATGAAATGGGGAAGGGGGTGCCAACCATAGAGGCCAAGAGTGGCTGCAGCCTTGGCCAAGCTGCCAGCCTAGACCCAACCCCTGCCTGGCCCACCCATCACTGTTGTGTCCCCTGCAAGAGCCCTGCTTTGCTTGGTGGCCTCGCTCCAAGTGGCAGGGCTCCCACCTGTCATCAGGAATCACCAGGGCCCCACAGGCACCAAGCTGACCCTGCGTCCGGTCCCGGGACCATTTGACTGGACCTGGGGGCAGCCGCCCGCCGCCACCACCAGCATCTCCGCCGCCTGCTCGGGCCTCCTCGGGGCTCCTGGAGCCAGGCCGAGAGCGTGCAGCCTGCCAGCTTGCGGCTGGGGATTTCACTCGGAGCCGCTACATTTGGAACCCATTATTTAATCATTAATTTCCTCCTCTCATCGACCCCTTCCACCCCGCCTCAGCTCGGCGCCCCCGCCCCAGATTAGATCTCCACGTGGTGCTTTGCAGTGATCCCTGACAGGGGCTTCTGTGCTGGGGACGGGGAGGCAGGGAGGGGAGTGAGCCAGTGGCTAGGGCTGTCCCAGGCCTGGATGTGTGGGACTAGAGGGTTTAAAGGGTCCAGACACTGGGCCCCAGAACTCAGGGTACAAGTTGTGGCCTGCCTGGGGCAGTCAGAGGAGGGAGCCTTCCCCAAGGCTGAGGGAGTCTAGCCAGCCCTGCTCTGGTGCTTTTGCAGGCCAAGGGCTCCTGAAGCTCCTCTACGATGAGGGAGCCTCCATAGCAAGAGGAGACTCAGCATGCCTCTTTCTGAGCCCAGCCCTTGCTCTCTTCCCCCCTGGGGGCTTCATGGAGGTAGAGAGAAGGGGAGCAAGGTGGGGAGACCTATGCTTGGTAAGGCTGTGGTTAGTGCCCTCCACTGTTCTGAGGACCCACCACCATCCCTGGCCCCGAGTCCAACCAGTTAACAGGCCCGTCCCTCTCCCCAGGGAGCTCCCAGGCTGGGTGAGGAACAGAGACTCACCAGGAGCCTGAACCTGGCAGAGCATGCGGAGCACTGGTGTAGTCCCAGGGGGGCTGGGGACACTGGGGCTAAACCAGGGAAGCAGAGCCTCGGTCGGGCTCCTCAGGACGTGAAAGCAGACAAGATCGAGGGGGCACAGCCTTCCCCTGCTCCTCCACAAACCTTTCATTATAGGCCCTAAGACCTGAGGAGGGTCACGACCATAGCAAGTCCCACTCTTGGGGAGAGGCGGTCCTGAGGCCTGTGCACCTTAGTGGGGAGAAAAGGCAGTGAAATCAAAGAAAAAGCAGAGGAGAAAGCACCTGCATGCATGCTTGTTTAGTTGCTCAGTTGTGTCCGACTCTGTGACACTTTGGACTGTAGCCCACCAGGCTCCTCTGTCCTTGGGATTCTCCAGGCAATAATACTGAAGTGGATTGCCATGCCTTCCTCCAGGGGTTCTTCCTGACCCAGGGATCGAACCTGCATCTCCTGTGTCTCCTGAATTGCAGGAGGGTTCTTTACCAGCTGAGCCACTGGGGAAGCCTTGGAGAAAGTCTTAATGGGCGTCTACTCTGGGCCTTATCTGTGTGCTAGGTTTTTTACTGCAATTGTCATCCTTGTCATCAGCAGTAATAGCATAGCTAACCTTATACAGTGCTTTTATGTGCAACAGCGTTTTAAGCAATTTACATCTGGACCAGATGTAAATCCTCCCAGCAGACCAACGATGGAAGCACCACTGTTTTGTTTACGTTAAGGATGGGGACACTGAGGCTCAGAGATATGAAGCAACTTGGTCTACGGGAGAAGAGGCAGGATGGGGATCTGAAGTCCGTGCTCGCCCAGGCACCTAGAGAGTTTCCGAATGTCGAGGTTATCTGGGCTCAGTCTGAATGTAGGCTACCATTCTTCTCCCTTCCCCCCAGCCTTGGAGAAAGCTGGCCAGCTCAGGAGGCACTGGCAGAACTCAGCAGGAGATGAAGAAGGGACAGGGGCCTCCTCTTGCCCATCACCCCACTCACAGCAGCATGCCTTCTCTATCCCCCATCCCGAACCCTCTACCTTCTTCCAAGGCCCAGCTCAGCCTTCTCTGTCATCCCCAATCCCTTCTCTGATGTCTTCATAACTCTTAAAGGATGAGACCCATCACTTTCCCCTGCTGTTCTAAAGAAGTTCCCTGTAGGTGAGATTTTCTTTACCTGGAAGCCCTTGAGAGCAGGAAAAACATCAAAAGAGCCGCCTAGGGCTGGAGGCCAGGATGCTCAGGTCCCGCTCTGGGACACACTGCCTCACCACTGCCCGAGGTGTATAAACAGGGATGGGAACCCCAGGGACAGGCCTGTCTCTCTTTCTTCACATATTCTCTAACTGCACTAGCTGCAGGTTGCTTTTTGAGCCTGTGGATGGACTTTTATCCTTTTTAAACGAATTTTGCTTCTTACCCTCTGAACCCCTTTCCTGTGCTTGGAGAAATCCCTGATCATGAACCCTGGTGAAAGACAGGTCCTGTTTCTTACTGCAGATGCTGGAGGCAGATACTTTCTTTCTGTGCAACTGAGACCTGAGCATCTGACCTGGGCCTACTGGAGGCCTGGACTTGAAACCCAGGAAAGAGAAGAATTACTCGGGGGTGGCCGGTGGCCGCGGCAGTGGCAGTTGTGCTTCCAGTGTGCAGGGCAGCAGGTGTTAGGGTTCCTTCTGCTGCGTGCTCTGGGCTCTGCTCTAGCTTTTCGACCTCCCCTGCCGCCTGTTGTCCTCTGAGTCTATCTTTCCAANGACAGGTCCTGTTTCTTACTGCAGATGCTGGAGGCAGATACTTTCTTTCTGTGCATCTGAGACCTGAGCATCTGACCTGGGCCTACTGGAGGCCTGGACTTGAAGCCCAGGAAAGAGAAGAATTACTCGGGGGTGGCCGGTGGCCACGGCAGTGGCAGTTGTGCTTCCAGTGTGCAGGGCAGCAGGTGTTAGGGTTCCTTCTGCTGTGTGCTCTGGGCTCTGCTCTAGCTTTTCGACCTCCCCTGCCGCCTGTTGTCCTCTGAGTCTATCTTTCCAACTCTGGGAAATTCTCAGAAACACTAAATAGACTTTCTCAGCTTAAAACAGTCAAACTAAGTTTTTGTTGCTTGCAATCAGCACAGTCTGGATTCTCAGAGCCTTCTTTGCCCATATTCCACCCACGCTTTGGAGTCTGCTTGGTTTGCAGTCAGATATGTAGGGACAAGTCAACAAGTTGACATTATTTCCAGTATTGGTTTCCCAAATTAGACACCTTTCTTTCTAAGAAGACTCTAGGGGAAAAAAGGACACATGATGTAATGGATGAGGAGAGGCTTCAGCATATTCAGAACTAGGGTTGAGATCTTGCCCTAGATTTTCACAAGTGATATATTACTAGCCTTTCTGAGAAACGGATCTTTAAATCTACAAAGTAAATATAATGAAACATGCTTCGTATCAATTGTTTCAAAGATTTGTTAATAAACTAATGAATCAATTATTAATGAACACAAAGTGCCTAAGTGATGCCTGGCATATAATAGGCACTCAACATTTATTTGTCCAGCTAGTATTTTCTAATCATTGGTTCCAATTTCCACTCCTCTGTACATCCATGCACTTTGCATGGACCCCATGAATTTGTGGGTCCTTAGAAGCAGAGTACAGTTTGCCGGCCCTCAACTGTTTGGGCTCCTCTACATGACTTGTTTTGGTTAATGGGATGTTAGCAGATGTGATGCAAATCAGATGTAATGCAGGCAGTTCAGTTGCTCAGTCATGTCTGTCTTTTTGTGACCCTATGGACTGCAGCATGCCAGGCTTCCCTGTCCATCACCAGTTCCTGGAGCTTGCTCAAACTCACGTCCATCAAGTCGGTGATGCCATTTAACCATCTCATCCTCTGTCATTCACTTCTCCTCCTGCCTTCAATTTTCCCCAGCATTACGGTCTTTTCCAGTAAATCTGTTCTTTGCATCAGGTGGCCAAAGTGAGCTTCAGCTTCAGCATCAGTCCTTCCAATGAATATTCAGGACTGATTTCCTTTAAGATTGACTGGTTGGATCCCCTTGCATTCCAAGGGACTCTCAAGAGTATTCTCCAACACCACAGTTCGAAAGCATCAGTTCTTCAGTGCTCAGCTTCATTGTGGTCCAACTGTCACGTTTATACATGACTGCTGGAGAAACCACAGCTGATGCAAATAGAGACCTGAAATGTACAGCTGAGCTTGTCCCCTTGTGATTCTACTGTCATTACAGGAGGACATGCTCTGGGTTAAGTGCTAGCCATAGAAGGAAGAGATGTTTAGGAGCTGAGCCATCTGCAGCTTGGAGCTAAGGCCAGCTGATCCTGAGATGCACGCGTGAGAATGAATAATCGTTTTTAAAAGCCATTCCGTCTGGGGATGATTTGTTTTGCAGCACATAGTGACAGTTGTTGACTGACACACTTCGTAACAAGAAGTTTAAAGAAGGCAATCCAGGAATGGCAGAGTCTGGCCTCCAACATGCTATTAGAGACCCAAGCCTTTGCTACTTCTCTGCTTTGCTATCTTTAGTGTATAAAATTTGGCTTTATTGTTTCATAATATGGTTCCTGTACCTCTGAAGATCATGTCCATGTTCTAGGCAGGAAGAAAGATGAAAGGTGAAGTGCGAGTGAAAGTGAAGTTGCTCAGTCGTGTCCGACTCTTCGTGACCCCATGGACTATATCCTATCAGGCTCCTCTGTCCATGGAATTTTCCAGGCAAGAGTACTGGAGTGGGGTGCCATTTCCTTCTTCAGGGGATCTTCCCAATGCAGGGACTGAACCCGGGTCTCCCGCACTGCAGGCAGACACTTTACCCCCTGAGCCACCAGGGAAGCCAGGGAAGTGTGAGAGTGAAGGGAAAAAGCTGAAAAGGAACATGCCTATTGAGTCTGTTCCTTCGGTAAACTTTCTCAGAAGCCTTACCCACTACATATTTTATATTAGATATATTGTGTGCATGCATGGTTAATCGCTCACTCATGTCCTCTTCTTTGCAAACCCATGGACTGTAACCCACCAGGCTCCTCTGTCCATGGGGTTCTCCAGGCAAGAATATGGAATGGGTTGCCATTCCCTTCTCTATATACATTATATTATCCCACTTGTGTTTTATGATCCAAAACATGGTTGTAATGTGACCCTAGCTGCAAGAGATTCTGTTAAAGCTGAATACTTAAAATGCATCACACAGCTTCTTTGAATAGATTTGAGGTTCTGTAGGGAAGAGGAGGAGACTATCTGCCTTGGATTTGTTGAGAAGTTATTAATATAACGTGCCAGGGAGTATGCTAAGAGGTGGGGATGCAACTGGCCCTGGGCTCCCGGCTGAGTGAAAGAGAGGTGAGCACAACAGGAACTCACATTCTTCCTACTGTCCTGTGGGAAGGAGCATCTTGGTTCTGTTCTGTCAGGTGTGAAATGGGTGTGAAGAGATTTCCTTCCCCAGCACTCCATCCCTTTCAAAACCCCACCTCCCTGGGATGGTGCAATGTTCATGGGGGTCCAGCTTCTTTGAGTTGGATGGGGATTGGGGACACAGAGCACAGGGAGAGGCTTCCCTCTCACTGGATGGCCGATAGGCAGCACTCTGCTTGTTGTCCGTAGCAGGTGCTGTCCTGAGACCAGAGAGCTCCCGGGAGGCCCACCCAAGTAGAGATCAGGGAGCTTGAGGGTGTACCCACTTGGCTGCCACTGCTGGCTGCCTGCTGCTGGTAATGAATGCTGCCTCCCAAGGGGCCAGGCGTTTCTAGATTCTGATCCCACCCTGGGACACTCTGCTCCTCTGGATTCACCTCCCTTCTGTTCAGGCCCCACTCCTCTCTCAGGCCTCCCTCTCACTCCTTTCGCTTTACTCCGGGGCATCCTAACCACATTCGTAACTTCTTCCATTCTCTCAAGATCTGTGTTTTTAATTCTCTAAAGTCTATTTCTGCTTTTTCTCCTGAAGCAGCCTTTCCTGGAGGCATACATGGCTTACAATCTAGCTTTAGTGAGAGAAAGCCATGGGATGAAAATAAATACTGAGATAAAAGAGTACATCAGTGCAGATGCTGAAATCCCATTGCCTGCATAAGGCTATTCCATCAGGCTCTTCCAATATAATATGACAAAAGCTAGGGAGGCCTAACCCAGCTAGAGATGCCTAACTTGGCCCAGGGGAAGGGAGGGAGGGCAGAGACTGAAAGATTCATTCAGTTATCATTATTCATTGGCACCTATTCGGTGCCAGGCGCTGTCCTTGGTGCTGGTATGAGAGGAGTTAATGGGTGCATGACAGAGGGTGCTTTCCTGGGAGAAGGAACAGCTAGTAGGGGGTGGTGGGCAGGGAGAGAGCAGGAGTCTTAGAGAATTATGGGTGGTGTGAAGTGGGCGCAGGAACACGGGTAAAGTGGGGGTGTTAGGACATGGTGTTGGAGCAGTAGGAAGGCACCTGGTCTGGTAGGACCTTTGGGAACGTACTTGGAAACTTGACCTCTATCCTGAGAGCTGAGGAAAAATATTGATGGGTTTGATGCAAAGCAGGTATTAATATCTGAAAGGTGGAAGAGGGCTCTGGCTGTGATGTGGGGAGTGGCTCTGAGAGGGCCTGGGGTACACACAGCAGGGTTGGTTAAGGGGTTTTGCCATGTGGTATTTCAGGGCTCCCACCCCACCTGGAAGCACGGGCATGGGAGAGGGGGGTGGATGAGAGAGGCAGTTAAGGCAAAAGAGCCCTGCTGTGTCTCCTCCTCCTTCTCAGAAAAGTCAGATACCCCACTGCCATATTTTCCTTCTTGGGTTGAGACTCAAGGTACACTGTTCCTCAGGGTGAGACTCATGCAGGCGTGGGAGATGGGAGTGGTAGCCAAAGTGAGTTCTAGGCTAGAAAAAGCAGGGACACGAGACTGGGGAGCATCAAGCGCCAAGTGACCCCACTCCTCCCGCCAGGCCAGCCACCACCGCGCCCCTCCTGACCTCCACCAGACTTAGTGCCCTCTGCTCCCTATGGGTTCCTCACCAACCTTAGGTATCTCCATTCATGCTCAGATCACCCATGTTCAGCCTCTAACCTCCCAGGAGCCCACTGTGGGGAGACCAGCTCTCAACCTGCCTTCACCTACTGCTCTGAGGCCAGACAGGACCCCCTTTTCCTTGGCTCCCTAGTCCAGGGCCTCCTGCAGATCTCTGCCCATGGCCTCCGTCTGGCCTTCAAGGCATCGCTTCATTTTCTTTGGCTGTTGCTTTTTCCTCTTTCCACATACCTGGTTGGCTTCCAGGATCAGCCGAGGCTCAGACTTGGCTACATGGAAATAGAGATAGACACAGTCCCTCTATTATTTAATTTAGTGAAAAAAATTTTTTTAAAGAAAGGAGAATTCTTGGCTAGGTTGGTACCTCTTAAGCCAGGAGAGCCTACCAAAGACCCTGGGAGCTTGGATGGGAAGTGGCCAGCAAGGATCCCCTTTCCAAGCTTGAAGGGCCTCCCCACCCCTGCCTCAGGTCTTCTCCTCTGGCAGGCTCCAAGCCTCTCGGCTGCCCTCTGCCTCCCACCTCCTGGGCCTCTCTTGCTCCCAACCCCCCAGGGCTGCAGCCTTTGCCAAGGCCTGGCAGTGACACATCGCTCAGCCCCCGCCTGGGGCCCTCCCAGCTCCAGCGACCTCTGGATGCCCCCCCCCAGGCCCACCACACACAATGGGCTGTTCCAGCCGAAATTCCCTTGCACTCTGGAAAGAGGAAATGAGAGCAGGGGTGGGGGCAAGGGATAGCAGAAAAAAATAAAATGAGATGGAACCAAGTCCTGGAAGGAGCGGGAGATGAAGGAAGGAGACGAGGATTAGCTGGCTTGGTTAAGGGCTACCCTGAGGCCATGGCAGTGGGTCTTGTCGGGTTATACCCCGACAAAAATGGGTACCCACACCACCCCTGGGACAACGTCTAAAGACAGATCTCGCCTTGGTCTGGGCTTGCATGAGTCTTCAGCCCTGCCTCCTCTTGAGTAAGCATTACTATCCATGATAGCTGGCCAAAGTACCTGCAGCGTCGGAGGTGCCCGAGGAAGCTGGGAATGTGTCTGGGCTGCAAGGCCCCACAGGAGGAGCTCTGGCATGGTGGCCCTTACCACAGTGTCCCAGCAAGCTTGGCATCCCTGGCCTCCCCTCGCTCCCTGATCCCCGATTCCCAGCACTCCACTCTCAGAGCCTTTCACACTCCACTGCCCTCTCCCTTCTGCAACAAAAGCACTCCACCCTCTAAATTTCATAATACTTTGTCATTTTGCACCTTTATTAACCAACTACATCTTTCTAAAATGCATCATGGTGATTGGGTAACTACTGTATTGTCTCTACAAAACTTCAGCTCTTGGGGAATGGGTTCTGTTCCCACCAGTGGGGCTCCCTGATGTCACTGCATCAGTGAGCAGAGCACGAGTCCTACTGCTCACCTGAGTGGAGGCAGAGCCACCAGAGAACAGCCCAACCCCAGGCTGAGGGACCCAGGGGACGTCAAACTCTCACCAACCTCAACAGTGGTAGAAACAGTACCGGATCATTGCTTAATGAATTGAGTGGATTTATAAAAGCAGTGCATTAAACTAATCTATGCTAAGATATCGGAGAAGGCAGTGGCACCCCACTCCAGTATTCTTGCCTGGAAAATCCCATGGGCGGAGGAGCCTAGTAGGCTGCAGTCCATGGGGTCGCTAACAGTCGGACACGACTGAGCGACTTCCCTTTCACTGTTCACTTTATGCATTGGAGAAGGAAATGGCATCCCACTCCAGTGTTCTTGCCTGGAGAATCCCAGGGACGGGGGAGCCTGGTGGGCTGCCGTCTATAGGGTCACACAGAGTCGGACACGACTGAAGCGACTTGGCAGCAGCATGCTAAGATATAAACGACTAAGAACCTTATTAGTCTCCCCAAACAAAGTGCTCCAAAGTGATGAAAATGCTCAATAAACTAGGGAGAGGGAAATTTCCCCAACCTGATGAGCTTGGTAGAGGTGATGGAAATCTTCTAAAGGTGGGTTGTGGCGGTGATTGTGCAACTGTATGAATTTGCTAAAATCATTGATGATATTGTGTTACAAGTGAATTTTATGGCATGAAAACGTACCTCAGTAAAGCTGTAAGAAAACCAGAAAGACACTGCTCATTAATCAAGGTGCGTCCTCTATGGAGCAATTCCTTCCAGCGCTGGAGACGCCTGTGGGTCAGATGAGGAAAGACTGGTGACACCCTGCTGCCCCCTGGATCTGTCTGTCAGGGCTCAGGTTACTGCAGGTAAGACGTAACTCATCCTTCTGTGTTCCCGATCCAACGACACCAGGAAATGCTGCCCTTGGGAATTATTGGGATTCTGACTCTGGGTGCTGATGCCCTTTTGACTCCCAGTAGATTAGAAACAGAGGGTGCATGGGTGAGCGTATGAGTGTGTTAACAGTATATGTCAGTGTGCACATGCACGAGTGTGGGTGTGGATGAGGGTGTGAATGTGTGTGCTCGTGTTTGTGATCTGCATCCCAAACCTCCAACAGTGACTCCCTGTTCTGCAGTTAGAGAGGCTCAGCAGAGGAAACAGCCAGTCCGGCGAACTGGCCAGCAAGGGGGTGCTGACCACAGCCCGAACCAGCTCAGGAGAAAAGGGTGGCTTGAGGTTCCTCTCCTGCCCCATACCCTTTGCCATCTCACTCACACACATGCAGACACAGACACACACTCACACACACACACACACACACTGTTCTGGATGTTGAGACCACAGTCATCAAGAGGGCCACAGCTGTTGCTGGATCTCCAGACACTAAGAAGCAGATTCTGAATTCTTCTTTTGATCCTCCTGCTACCATCTCCGCCTCTTTAAGGAGACAAAGGAGAGGGAATCACAAGCATATCATCCTCAAATCTTTAATGCAGGATACATCTTTAATCTAGTGTCTGATGGAGAGAGAGGAGGACACACCATCTTGGGGGTCTTGGCCAGCATCTCTTGCTCCCTCCCCCATAATATTGAAGCACAAAGAACAAGGTCCAGCTATTTTGCAAGCATCCATCTCTCCACCCATCCACCCATCTACCTATCCATCCATCCATCTACCCATCCACCCATCCATCTGTCTACACATTCGTTTGCTGAGTGAGCTTTTTACTAGGCACCCATCAGATGCCAGGCACCTTGCTGGGTCCTGAGAACTCAGTCGTAGAGGATCCCAAGTTGCTTCCCTTAAGGAGCTCACGTCTGCTGAGGAAGACAGAGAAACTGATATACATGGTCACAGATGTTTATTTGTGTTTGCATATGTCTGCAGAGAGAGGGGTGGGTAGTGCCCTGGAGGTCACAGAGCAGGGCCACCTGACTGAGCCTCAAAGAAGGGATGCTGGGCAAGAGAAGATTTCCACAAGAAGTGGTGCCACATGTACCCCAGTGTTCATCAACAGCACTGTTCACACTAGCTAGGACACGGAAGCAACCTCGATGTGCTTGGACAGATGAATGAATAAAGAAGGTGTGGTACATATACACAACGGAATATTACTCGGCCATAAAAAAGAATGAATTTTGAGTCAGTTCTAGTAAGGTGGATGAGACTATTAGTTCTAGTAAGGTAAACTGGAGCCTATTACACAGAGTGAAGTAAGTCAGAATAAGAAAAACAAATATATATTAATGCATATATGTGGAATCTAGAAAAATGGTATTGATGAACTTACTTGCATGGAGGGAATAGAGACACAGATGTAGAAAGTGGACTTGTGGACACAGTAGGGGAAGGAAAGAGTGAGATGAATGGAGAAAGCAGCACTGACGTATATATGCTACCATGTGTAGAATAGATCGCTGGTGAGAAGCTGCTGTACAACACAAGGGGCCCAGCCTGGTGCTCTGTGGTGACCTAGGGGGTGGGATGGGGGAGAGGAGGGAGGCTCAAGAGAGAGGTGATATATGCATAATTGTGGTTGATTTGCAGTGTTGTACAGCAGAAACTAACACACATTGAAAAGGAATTTTACAACCAAATTGTAAAGGGATTTTCCTCCAATTAAAAAATAGATTAAAACAATAAGATGTGGTGCTAATGGGACAGGACAGGACAGAAACCCAACAGGTAAGATGAACCTCGACTTGTGGTGGGGACGGTAGGCACTGGGGGATGGATGGTGGCCTCAGCAGGCTCCTTGACATGCTGAAGGAAGAGACAGTCTTTGGGCTCAAGACTAAGGTAACAAAGGCACACAAGTGCCCCAGCCACCGGGAGCCCTCGCCAGACTCCCTGCTATATCTGTAGTGGCTGGAGCCACTCAGATGTGCTTCTGTTTGTAAGGTTTAGGATGAAAGGAAAGCAGGGGAGGAAAATCTTCCCTGGCCCTGTGCCTGGCATGGACTGGTGATTGGGAAATGTTGGGCGAGAGGCTCACTAACATTCTGTCAAGCTGATGTTCCTGCCTTCCTGGTAGGGGAGCTGCAATACTAAGTCATTGTCTCCAGAACATCAGGTAGTAGGGCTGGGGGTGATGTGGACCAAAGAGTGTGGGAGAACACAGACCTCAGGCCTCCTTCGGGGTCCCAGATGGTGGCATCACAGTCCCTGCCCTAGGACATCACCATCTGATGGAGAAGGCATCAGACCTTTTCTGGGTCCTTCAAAAACAGTCAAGAAGATCTAAGGGCAGGGGAGGTCCCACTTCGGAATTGTGAGACCCGGGCCATACAGTAGCCCTAAGGACTGGGCCTTGGGCTGCAGACACCCACATAGCTCCACTCTCAGCCACCAAAACGGTCACAGTTCAGTTCAGTTCAGTCACTCAGTCGTGTCTGACTCTTTGCGACCTCATAAATCACAGCACGCCAGGCCTCCCTGTCCATCACCAACTCCCGGAGTTCCCTCAAACTCACATCCATCGAGTCGGTGATGCCATCCAGCCATCTCATCCTCTGTCGTCGCCTTCTCCTCCTGCCCCTAATCCTTCCCAGCATCAGAGTCTTTTCCAATGAGTCAACTCTTCGCATGAGGTGGCCAAAGTACTGGAGCTTCAGCTTCAGCATCATTCCTTCCAAAGAAATCCCAGGGCTGATCTCCTTTAGA
>SJYA01001697.1:2069530-2091408 GCA_006410615.1 Neotragus moschatus | reverse complement strand
CTCAGCTTTCTTCACAGTCCAACTCTCACATCCATACATGACCACTGGAAAAACCATAGCCTTGACTAGATGGACCTTTGTTGGCAAAGTGGATGTTTCAAATCCTTCAATCCCATCAAATATGTCACCAAAACTTTCATTTTTTGAAAATGTGCCTCAAACATGAGCACTATCTAAAGTATCATGGGATGTGAAATGCGGAGATGTTTGAAAGAAGAGGAGAGTGTGGGGAAGTTAGATACATCATTTTCTTTGCAGACGTCTTCAAGAAGGTGGACAGGATGTAAGCCAAGATCCCTGTGATAGTGAGAGCATGGCCTTATCCAGAACAAGAGAATCTGAATGTCTGCCTTTCCAGTGAAGTGAAAGCACAGTTCAGTTCAGTTCAGTTTAGTTGCTCAGTCGTGTCCGACTTTGTGACCCCATGGACTGCAGCATGCTAGGCTTCCCTGTCCATCACCTTAACTCTCTACAGGGCTGTGAATAGACAGGGCTGTGTTCATTTCACTTCCCAAGACTTTGACCACATCACTGGTCCAGCTGGAGCTCCACCCCCTCTTTGCTCCCATCCACATGCCAAGACCAGCTCTGGTCCTGTTTTCTCCAGCCCTCAGGTTCCACATGGCTCTCGTATGACTTGGAAGAGGTGCCAACTCCTAAGAGCTCTCAGAAGGCAGATGGCCATTTGTTCTTCATGTCCCTGATGCCCACCCATCACATGCCCAACACCAACACATACGGGGATGCCTAACAAATGTTTCTCTGATAAGATTAGATAGATAGAGGCTTTTGTATTCCCTCCTGTATGACTCAAGTTTGCCTCCAGGTGAGTTCGCCTAGGTTGCAAACCTTATCTTCTCAGCCACAGTGGAAATAAAACAGGGCTATGTTGCTTCCTCTTTTGTTTCTGGAAGGTTCTCTCAGAAACCGTCTGTGGCCTCTTAGATTTACTCTGGGAAAACTTAGGCCCCAGGGCAGGGAAGTGTGGTAGAAGGAAGAGTACTTGGATGTGTAGTATCAGATCTACTCTTAATCCTTCATCAAATATGTGATGCTTTCCAAAGCATCACACACTGTGAACCTTGCTTTTCTCATCTGTGAAAGAGGGCATTAATTATCTCATAGGTGTTGGGAATAAAAACCAGGGAACAGCATGTGTTTCCCAGCACCGACTAGTACTTAAATTTTGCACAAAGGCAAATATTGTTAACACTTTGATGGATTTTATTTCTATCCTTTTGCCATGACTTTTTTGGTATGGTCGTGACCACGCAGCATGTATCAAGTTGGATATATTGATTTTTTCATTGTCATTATTTACTTAAAATCTATCATTGCAGAATTTATTTCCTCTTTATCCCAGGAATTATTTAGGAGACTACATGCAAATTCCTAAGTAGTTGCACTTTTTGTTATTAATATCCAATTTTATTGCAATGTTGCTAGAGAATGTAGTCTGTACAGTTTCTACTTTGAGGATTTTATTTGGAAGCATTCTTTGTGGCCAACAAATATGGTCATTTTTTAATGTAATATGAATGTTTTAANGTTCATTGGAAGGACTGATGTTGAAGCTGAAACTTCAATACTTTGGCCACCTGATTCGAAGAGCTGACTCATTGGAAAAGACCCTGATGCTGGGAAAGACTGAGGGCAGGAGAAGGGGATGACAGAAGATGAGATGGCATCACGGACTCGATGGACATGGGTTTGGGTGGACTCCGGGAGTTGGTGATGGACGGGGAGGCCTGGCGTGCTGTGGTTCGTGAGGGTGCAGAGTCGGACACGACTAAGCGACTGAACTGACTGATGCCATATGATTTGGAGCATTATCTAATATACTTATTTTCTATCTGCAGTGGTAAGGTTTCTGTCCAGGTCTTTTGTTAATTTTCTTAGTTTTGAATTTTAAGAAAACCTTGTGTGTTTTGAATAACAGTTCTTCATCAGAAATGTCTTTTGCAAATATTTTCTCCTAGCCTGTGGTTTGTCTTTTCATTTTCTTAGCAGTATCTTTCTCAAGCAGAAGTTTTTGATTTCAGAGAAGCTGAGCTTATCAATTTTTTTCTTCATGGATTGTGACTTTAGTGTTGTAGCTAAAAAAACCTCATTGTCAAATTCTAGTCATCTGGTTTTTCTCTTCTACTATCTTCTAGGGGATTTATAGTTTTGCAGTTTTACATAAGGTCTATAATCAGTTTTGAGCTCATATTTGTGAAAGCTGAAGATCTGTGTCTGATTCATTTTTAGCTTGTGGATATCCAGTTATTCAGCAGTATTTGTTGAAAAGACTGTCTTTGTTCCATTGTATTGCCTTTGTTCCTTTATAATATATCAGGTAAGTATATTGATGGAGGTCTNATAATCAGTTTTGAGCTCATATTTGTGAAAGCTGAAGATCTGTGTCTGATTCATTTTTAGCTTGTGGATATCCAGTTATTCAGCAGTATTTGTTGAAAAGACTGTCTTTGTTCCATTGTATTGCCTTTGTTCCTTTATAATATATCAGGTAAGTATATTGATGGAGGTCTGTTTCTTGGTTCTTTAATCTGTTCCAGTGAGCTGTCTACTCTTTCATCAGTACCACACTGACTTGATTATTGTAGCTTTATAGCAAGACTTTTTTTTTCTTTAAACAGCTTTATTTTATTTTTTTTAAATTTTGGCTATCCTATGTCTTCACTGCAGTGGCTTTTCTCTAGCTGATGTGCAGGGGCTTCTCACTGTGCTGACTTTTCTTGTTGCAGAGCATGGGCTCTGGGGCAAACGGGCTTCGGTAGTTGAGATTCCTGGGCTCTAAAGCACAAGCTCAATTGTTGTGGCACACAAGCACAGTTGCTCCCTGGCATATCAAACTCTTGTCTATTGCATTGGCAGGTGGGTTCTTTGCCACTGAGCCACCAGGTAAGTCTATAGTAAGTCTTGTTATCAGGTACCATCAATCCAAAAACTTTGTTCTTCTTCAATATTGTGTTGGCTCTTCTGGGTCTTTTTTCCTTTCCATATCAATCTTTTACAATCAGTTTTTCAATATCTACAAAGCAACTTGCTTGGACTTTGATTGGGATATAGATCAAGTTGGAAAGAACTGACCTCTTAACAATACTGAGTCTTCCTAGACATAAAGATCCATGTTCTTTTTTGACCATTCTATCTTCATGTTCTTCTCCTTGGCATTGTTAGAACATTTCTCAACTATCCTTCACATTATTAATTCTATTTTCTTCTATGTCAAATACTCCTTTCCATTTCTAATGATTCCAATTCTTTATGGCATTTCTAGTTTCCTTACTCTCTTTCCCCATCATCAGACTCCATTTCTCTTCAAACTTTTAGTCTTACCCTTTTCATCTCAGAGTAATATTTTATTGTCTCATCTGTTACCTCTTTTTTCATAGAGCTCACCTTTTAAAAAATTATTTGAGAACACAAAGTAACTATTCCCTAAAAGTTCTTTCAGTTCCTTACTGAATATTTGACCCAAGCATATGTGTCATCTGCATCTTGACTGTGGTGCTTTATTTCACAGAATCTCTTTGGCCCATGGTGCCTTTTTAGCTTCCTCCTGAGGACACAGAAAAATAAAATCTGGTGTTTGGCCAGCTACTACAACCACTGAGCGGATTGTTCTTAGTTCCTATCGCTTCTTTGGGCTGCTGTATAAATCCTTCTGACAGATCTTAAGCTGGAGAGGGGGTTGGCAATAATTTACACAGTCAATTCCGAGTGGAAGCGAGCAGAGCTGTGAGAGGTCCTAGCAGGAGCTGTGTGTCTAGGACCCTAGCTCAGGGTCTAGGGAAGCTATTTTCTACTTCTGTTTTCCTGTTAGATCTGGCCTTCACAACAGAGGTAAGCCACTGCTGGCTGCACCCTCCTCTGCGTGAACAGAGGCAAACTCCACTCCCGTGCAAGGTTTCTGTGGGGGGATGCTGCCCCTCAACACCAGGAGCCCCTCAGCACTTCTTACACGGGCTGCTGCTCCGAAGTATGGAGGGAAATGTGGTGTTTGCCTCTTCTGCTCTCAGACCTCCTTCTCTGATAACCCTCATCCCTCAGATCAGGGTGTGGTGGTAGTGTCTGCAGGCTCTTTTCTCCTCACTTCCTTATAAGTAAGTGTGCTGCTTCTCAGATGGGGCTACTGAAGATTTGTTTTGCTGCTGTGATTCAATTTGCATTCACGCAATCCCCACCCTTAACTTTCCAGATGTAAGGGGTGCTCTTCCATATTATCAGTGCCCCTGCGCATTTCCTATTTCCACATTTTGAATATTTTGATCATGTCAATGACAATCTTGGGTAAAGTGAGCAGAGATGAGACATCGGTTCTCATATTATTGTCTTATTCAGATCTCAGTTGGTTTGTCCATCCACTCATCCTTCTAGTTAACTGTCATCGAGTTCCGATCTCGATAAATTTGGACCAAGTCTCATCATCTTGCTATTTCCTTCTGATTCAGCTCGCATGGTCTCATCCTCCCTTTCCCACGTTGGGAAACTGCCCCCATAGTTCTAGACATGTCTTTATGTTTTTAAAGATTATCAGATGTTCTAGTCTTAGATCATTGACCTAAAAAATAAGTCAAATTCAGTTAAAACCAAGGTATGGATGGACTGGAGACTTTTCCTTAGAGAGGAAAAGGCACAGTCTTAATGGAGATAGGGTAGTGGTCAGGTTTCTGATTTCACCATTAATAGGCCAGACTGCCCAAGGAAATATCCTTCTTTTTATGGGATCTCAAATTTACCTCCTTGTTAAACAAGAAGGTTGAATCTCCAAAGCTTCTCTCCATCTGGTATTTTTGGGTTTTGCAGTGAGCCAAACTCTGCTGTAGAAAAGACAAGAGAAAGTTCAGCTCATATTTCTGGTTAAAGAGGCCGGATTTCTGCTTGCTCGAGTTTGTGGAGCCTTTTAACATCAGGTGAAACGAAACTTTGCTAACAAATATGGGACATTTAATATTTTGTGGAGAAAAGGGAGAGGAAGGGACCAAAAGAGGGACACAGAGAAACTGGATGAGAAAAAAGAGAGATGATGTGAAAAAGTAGAGAGGCTAGAAGCAAGAAAATGAGAGAAGGAGAATGAGAGGGAGAGAGATGGAGAGAAAATGATGTGGAAAGAGATGGTGTGGCTGGGGAGTGAGGGTCTGGACTGGTGGGAGCGAGGGGAGAGGTGAATTGAGGAGGGTTTCATTCATGCTGGTCACTGCCTGAGGTGACAAACACAAGCTCCAAAGGACATGTCCTAGTGGCTGCCTGCTGCTCGCAGCACCACTCCAACTGCCGGCTCAGCCCCGAGCGCTGGAGATGCAGCTGGTGCAGTGACATCCGGGCCCCACTAGGTGGCCGCGGGCCTCCCTCGAACTCCAGCACGGACTTCCTCTCCTGGTAACCCGAGATCCATTTCCTAACGTCCTCGGTTCCCTGGAGAAGCTGGGATAGAATTGTGATGAAAGGAGTCCTAAATAGAATAAAGGACACACATACACACATCTTTGGGGAAGCAGTTGTGTGTGAAAAAGATAACTGCCTCAGAGAGGCTGAGTCTGGCCTCCATAGCTTCATAGTTGGTTTTCCTTAGCAACCAATGACTTTAAAGCCAGCAGATAGTATGACGTGGGGAGCTCAAACCCAGTGCTCGGTGACGACCTAGAGGGGGGGATGGGGTTGAGAGGTGGGAGGGAGGTTCAAGAGGGAGGGACATGTATATGCCTATGGCCGACTCTTGATGTATGGCAGAAACTAGCAATATTGTAAAGCAATTTTCCTCCAATTAAAAATAATTTTTTTTTTTTTTAAATCGCAGGTGGAGTTGGGTGCTGGATTACAGTTCAGGATTAGAATCTATCCTTGGCTACAGTTCAATTCAGTCCACAGTCAGTGTTAGGATCAGTGTGAGGCCAGGCTCTGATTGAGGTGGGAGTTGGAGTTATTCTGCAACTGGGAATAGAATGACTACAAGACAAATAAGTGACCCCATGACACTTTCAACTCTGTTCTCTAAGGGAAAAAACCAGGGATGATTTCCTGGAGAGAATAGTTTCTAGTGAAATTTTGAAGAAGAAACTTGAAACCCTGAGGGACAAGAGAGGGGCTGAACACAATTGAATGTAACGGTAGGAAAAGTCCCCAGATGATGGTGTCTCCTGGTCAGGGTCCAGCTCATTGACAGACGCCTGGACTCCCAGCTCATCTTCTCTCACCTTTGGGAAAGGCAGGCTCTCTCCTGGCGTTGGCCAGGGCACTTCTCCACACATTCCTAGCTCCAAGCACTCCTGGTCTCTGAGTCTGCACTCGGGGTTGCGAGGGCAGGGGCTGGCGTCAGGCAGGGGTGACACAACCCGGAAAGAGGGAGTGGCCATGGAAACAATGTGAGTCCAGCATGTACCCTCCAGCCACTCCCAGGCTGGCGGCGGGCAGGGCTGTCACTGAGGCAGCCAGAGCCCTGGGGCGGGAGCTGCAAGGGGCTCACTCAGCCCAGAGCCACCTTCTCCAGGAGGCCTCACCAGGTGGCCACCCCAATGTGGCAGCTGCGGCAGGCCAAGGGCCATTCTACTGTTCCGTGGCACTTTTCACTACAGTTTTCAGTACACATCTTAGCTCTGATTTCTCAAATGAGAGCCTCGGTAAAGCACGTCCGTTCCTTAGCAGCTCCATTCCGTCTGCACCTGTTAGCAGTCTCTGACCTCCCTGAGGTTATGGCCTTTATCCATTAGTCAAAGGCCTCCCTAAAGAGAGTCCACCTGTCAGAAGATGGCTCCCTGGGATGGCTCTCAGGGAGATTCCTGAGGAAACGGCCTCCACCTCGGAATGGAGACACTTCTTCCATCAGTCTAGAGGTTCCTTAAGATGACATCTCCTGCAGGTCTCCATCAACATGGGCAATCAGTGAAGGATCTTCTCCACTGTGCAGCCCTTGCGAGTAGGTCTCTCCAGTAGTCTGGGGTCCGTGGGGATGTCATCGCCTCCAGCAGACTGGATAGCCCCTGCACGTGCCTGGACAAGAGCAGTCGTAGCAGGATGGAGGCATCAACCACAGAGCCAAGTCAGGCTCAAGTGAAGGTCAGGGCAGGATGTCAGTCCATGCCCAGGTCGATGTTATAAAGAAGGTGAGGGCAGGCACAATAGTTCTCGTGATGCTGGTAACTGAGGGAGCAGAGATAGTGGGAGTCATGGCAACAGGGATGCGGCACTGATGGCTGTTGTTGCAGTGGGGGCGACCCCGGGACGAGGAGCAGGGGCGGTGGAGGGGCAGAGGCTTCAAACCNTGGGACCCTCTCGGTTCCCGTCCCCATACGATGGGGAAGGAGAAAGGAGAGGGTGGGGAGGGCCAAGGACAATCCCTAGACATAGAGAGCTTTGACTCCGGGGTCAAGGGAACAGCTGGGAAAGCCACGGGCACATCTGGCCGGGCTGGGCTGGAGGAGGGTTAGCCTGTGCCGGCAGGAAGCCAGGGACTGGTGGAGAGAGATAGGGCCGGTGTTTATTGCCCGGCCGGACGAGGTGTTGCAACAGGAAGAGGTCTGGGGGAGGAGGAGGCAGTTCAGGCGGAAACAATTTATCTGGAGCACGAGGAACAGCTGGGGCGGGAGGCCAGCTCTGCTGCTCTCCAAGGCCAAGTGAGACGTGAGGAACGGATGGCTGGTGCCAACGTAGCCAGCAGTCCCAGCTCCTGCCCCCTGCTTCCCCGCTGCCTTGGAATCCAGCCCCTCCGTCCTCACCAGGGTCATCCGTCAGCCGTTCCCCAGTCCTCATCCCCTGCTCCGCTGCCTGTCCCAGTGGGCTGCCCCACCAGACTGCAGGCTTCACCTACAGCTGAAAGTACAGCACCGCACAGTCCTTCACCGTGTGTCCTGGGAGACAGGCGTGTGCTTCATTTCCCAGAGATGGAAACAGAGAAGTCATAAGTGGTTTGTCCAGGGCTACACAGTTAAGAACTTGAGCCCCAGAGTCTTGTTTCCAGAATCACTCAGATGCCACTGGGCACCTGGAGGTGGGCTGTGGGCCTGACCTTGGCCCTCTGCGACAGCCTCTACCTCCTCAGCCTAGCCTCGGGACGGCTTCCCTCCACCCAGCTCACAGCCCACGCCTCAGCCCCCGTCTCCCCCCAGGAACTGATCAAGGTATCACTTGCCGCTCCTAAGTCTCCATGCCCACAGCCAGACACATGGAGTCAGCAGCAACCTCAGAACCAAGATTTCTAGAGCCCAAGCAAGGAAGAGGACCCAGAGCCGGCAGAGTTCTCCTGGCACTCTCCCCCACCTCTTGAGATGGATGTCCAGAATGACGTGAGCAGCTGGGGCAGTCGTGAGCCACTGACTTCCCTCCTGGAGGAAACTTGGAGGATGAGAGGGCAAAGGAGAAAAGCGNCCCAGAGCCGGCAGAGTTCTCCTGGCACTCTCCCCCACCTCTTGAGATGGATGTCCAGAATGACGTGAGCAGCTGGGGCAGTCGTGAGCCACTGACTTCCCTCCTGGAGGAAACTTGGAGGATGAGAGGGCAAAGGAGAAAAGCGGGCACCACTTAGGAAGACTTCTTGAGTTACACCCATTTTTGAGATGAGGGAGAAGAGGCTTAGGAAGCCCTGCCAAATTGGGAAGGGCAGACCTTCTCTCCTCTCCACTTTTAAGACCCGCCAGCCAAAAAACTGGGACACTCCAGCCGTACATTCAGCCAGTCCTTAGGCAGTGTCATTTCCCACCCTCAGGGATGTCACAGAACCCAGCTCACTTTGTGCCACGAATGAAACTGGACACCCTCCAGGTCAGGGTCCTTACTGCCTACCTCTTTGTGTCTTATTCGTGGAAATGGAAGCGACATGAACAAGATATGTCTGTGTCTCATACCCAGCCAAGTACTGACATATTCAGTCCTTGCAACAATCCTGTAAATAAAGCAAGTGTAAACACTCCCAGTCTTTAGATGGAGACACTGAGGCCTAGAGAGCCTGGTGGGCTTCTGTCTAAGGGGTTGCACAGAGTCGGACACGACTGAAGTCACTTAGCAGTAGCAGCAGCTATAATTCAAATGGACGGGTATCAAGCGCACACTATGTACTGGTAAAAATATGCGATGTTATGCTGCAGTAACAAACAGCCCCAAATTTTATTATAAGCAAAGTCTTATTATTCCATCACTCAAACTGCAGCTGGACTCTTCAGAGTCGCTGTCATCCACTTTTGTTGCAGGCTGCTTTGAGCTGCTTTGTCTTATCAGCAGACATTCACAAGGTGGGGGATGAGATAGTTCATTGTTCGGAACTAGCTCCAGGGTCCTTCTTCCCTTCAAGGGGGTGAGGACAGTTGTGGGGAGAGTGGAATGCTGGTGACCACCACTGCCTCCACACAGACACCACGATCCAAGCTGGGCTTCAGTCATCAGTGCTGGATCCTACCCAGTTCCCGAGTCCCCGGGCAGTGCCTTCAGCGTGAATGTTCTACAGGGTCCCTGGGTTCTGCAATAGGCTCCAATCAGAGTGGGCTCCTTCAGCTGGTTTGAGCTTAGGGCTCAGCCTCAGGTGAGCCTAGAAGAACCCATGAGATGAACCATCTGGCCCAAGTCCATTTAAAAGTCCTACTTCCTCACAGGCTGCTTCTCCAGGTAACCACCCACTGGGATCGCTTCCGCAGCAGGAGGTGAAAGCTCTTTCCCTCTCTGTGTCCTCTAATCCCTTCCCTGCCACAGCCTGGTCAGCAGGTTTCCCCACCGTGGGCATCGGCTATCCACAGAGAGGCCTCAGGGGAATGAGAGATCCGCCCCCCTGCCTCAATTCAGCTTGTCCTCAGCAAGAGGGGAACTCTCTCTCACACCTGTCTCCCTGGTTCAGTCTCAGCTTTCTCCTTTGACCAAGCACTGTAGCTATTTCTCTGGGGCCCCCACTCCCTGGGGAAGCACAGTTCTTTGTATCTGGGCTCCAGGTCTCTTCATGTGTCTGGGATTGAACAGTTCTCCCAAGAACCTCCAGACTCAGAGCTTCCATTTTTCTGCTTCCTGAATTTCACTAGATCAGACTCTAGTCCACCTCCCACAGAGGGGCTGTAAAAGTCACCTGGTTGTTCTCCAGCCTCCCTTGCAGCTAAGACACGGACATATGACTTTATCCTGATCAAAGGACATAGGAAAAATTCTCCTCTCTACTAAAACAGGCTCATGAATGGAAACTCTGCTCTTCTCTGGCCAGAAGTTTGCATCCAGAGGTAGTGTCTAGACTTTCAGCAGCCTTTGTGACCTGGTTGCATCATTGATTATTTGATTGGACGAATGAACTAATCCTGGGATCTCTGGGCTTATTGCTACATGAGTAAACACACATCTTTATTCTAAATCACTTCCGGTTAGGTATTCTGTTCCTTGTAGCTGAAATCATTTTACCTCAAAATCAATAAATCCATTAATAAGCTCATCAGCTTCTTCCCAAATCACTCTTCCTCTAAAGTTTCTCATCTCAGCAGACGATGGTTTCTTTTGCCAGAAGTTCTAGTAATCACCTTGACTTTCTTTCCGAAGTCTCTTTGGTGGGTTGCCCCTGCCAGGATCATGCTGCCCGTGGCCTGCTGGTTCTCCTCGACTCTCATTTCAGTCTGCTGAGTGTCTCTGTTTTCAGGGAGGAGCATGTGGGACCGGAAATATTGCTGTGACCATTTTTTGGAAAATGCATTCTGCTTCAGTACCCTTAAAGTATTTTTAAAAATTGTAATAGAATTGTTTTACAGTGTTTTGTTAGTTTCTTCTGTACGAGGAAGTAAATAAGCCAATGCATCTATCTCTCCCACACCATCCCCTCGCCCCAGGTCATCACAGAGCGCTGAGCTGAGTTCCCTGTGCTTTACAGCAGCTTCCCACTAGCTGTCTATTTTACAAATGGTAGTGTTTATATGTCAATCCCAATTTCCCAGTCTGTTGCTCCCTCCTCTTCCCCTGCTGTGTCCACACTTCTCTTCTCTACATCTGGGTCTATATTCCTGCCTTGGAAAGGGGTTCATCTGCATCATTTTTCTAGATTTCACATAAGTGCATTAACAGTATTTTAAGTCAACTCTTTTGGCTACCACTCCCCCTAAACTGTCTTTAGTCTTCCTTGTGAGACCTTGTGTCCAGCCCTCTAGGATCCTCTCTTTGTGATGTGCTTCTCTGCACAATGTGGTTTAGACGTGGTTCAGTGGAGCGCGCAACGCGCACAAAACTGCAAGAAGCTGGGTTTGCGACCCAGCTCTGCCACTGTCTGACTCTACGACCCTGGTGAATTATTCAAATTCCATGAGTCTTGCTTTTTCTCTCAGTAAACGAGGAGCTGAGGAGGCCTCCCCAGCAACCTCGAAGTACTGTGCTCAGAGTTAAGGGAGGGTGGTGGTGCTGAGGGTGGCGGTCTTGGAGGCCAAGGCAGAGCACACAGACAGCTTGTGTCCAGCAGGGATCAGTATGAAATAGATGATATCAAAGCAACATTAAGCAGAAGGGATCAAACACAGGTAATCACGCGATTACCTGATTACCTAAACACCTGATTACCTGATCCTGCCAGGGGAGCAGGATCAAGGCCGACTTTCTGAGAAATCCTTCCTGGATGTGGCCAGGGGGCTCCTGATCTGCCAAGACCAGGGTGGCCAGGAAGCTGGAGGCTGCTGAGCAATTGGGACCAAGGAAGTGCCCCGGCCACTCCACAACTGCCCTGCAGTATTCCGGAAGCTGATGACTAGTGTGCTGGTCATTCGGGTTTCACCAGAGCGCTCCACTTCTCCCCCAGTCACATGGTAGGATGAGCTTTCTCTGCCCCCAGAGTTGAGTGATCACGAGACTCTGTGATTTATGTGTCATCTCCTAGTGGAAACTTTAAGTGCTATGGTGTAATTTTCTGTATTCTTTATTTCTCTTACCACAGTGACCCACATTCTCCACATTCTAGTAGCTTTATCAGCCTGGGTCTCCAAGTGGTGAAAGCAGTGGTCAGCTCCTCAGTCAATCCTCTGATATGGTGACCAGTTCAGTTCAATTGCTCAGTCGTGTCCAACTCTTTGAGACCCCATGGACTGCAGCACACCAGGCCTCCCTGTCCATCATCAACTTGTGGAGTTTACTCAAACTCATGTCTATTGAGTCAGTGATGCCATCCAACCATCTCATCCTCTGTCATCCCCTTCTCCTCCTGCCTTCAATCTTTCCCAACATCAGGGTCTTTTCCAATGAGTCACTTCTTTTCATCAGGTGGCCAAAGTATTGGAGTTTCAGCTTCAACATCAGTCCTTCCAATGAATATTCAGGACTGATTTCCTTTAGGATGGACTGGTTGGATCTCTAGCTGTCCAAGGGACTCTCCAGAGTTTTCTCCAACATCACAGTTCAAAAGCATTAATTCTTCAGCACTCAGTGTCCTTCATGGTCCAACTCTCACATCCACACATGACTACTGGAAAAACCATAGCTTTGACAGACCTTTGTTGGCAAAGTAATGTCTCTGCTTTTGAATATGCTGTCTAGGTTGGTCATAACTTTTCTTTCAAGGAGCAAGCATCTTTTAATTTCATGGCTAGTCACCATCTACAGTGATTTTGGAGCCCCCCCAAATAAAATCTATCACTGTTTCCATTGTTTCCACATCTCTTTTCCATGAAGTGATGGGACCAGATGCCATGATCTTAGTTTTCTGAATGTTGAGTTTTAAACCAGCTTTTTGTACTCTCCTTTTTCACTTTCATCAAGAGGCTCTTTAGTTCTTCTTTACTTTCTGCCATAACTGTGGTGTCATCTGCATATCTGAGGTTATTGATATTTCTCCAGGCCATCTTGATTCCAGCTTGTGCTTCATCCAGTCCAGCATTTCTCATGATGTACTCTGCATATAAGGTAAATAAGCAGGGTGACAATATACAGCCTTGACGTACTCCTTTCCCGATTGGGAACCAGTCTGTTGTTCCATGTCCAGTTCTAACTGTTGCTTCATGACCTGCATGTAGTGATCAGAGTGTAGGTCATTCTTACTGGTGACACTGGATACTGGGATATGCTGGCCCTGATTATGCTTGCCCAAAGCAAGAGCTAACGTAGTAGAAAGATGGTCTTTATTGCAATTCCACCTTTCAAAAACTTCATCCAGTTGGCAAAACCTAATTTGCATCCAGAATCATAGCTTTAGAGTGTCTAAGAAATGTAGTTTTTAGCTTTCCAGCTTCTGTAATATAGGAAAGCATTCTCAAAGGATTGATTCTGGAAGCCAATTTAGCACCTTTACCTAGCAAACTCATACTGGAACCCTAAATGTGTTCCTGCTCAAAGCCAGGGTAAGGAGAATTCACAACCTGATAGTTGGACCAAACAGGGCCGGATGAAGGGAACTGAGGAGCAAAATCACATTAGAAGGGCTTGGGAGGGCAGGTGTTGTTCTTCAGTCACTAAGGCAGGTCCGACTCTGCGACACCATGGGCTACAACAAGCCAGGCTTCCCTGTCTTTCATTAGCTCCCAGAGTTTGCTCAAACTCATGTCCATTGAGTTGGTGATGCTATCTAATCATCTCATCCTCTGTTGTCCCCTTCTCCTCCTGCCCTCGATCTTTCTCAGCATCAGAGTCTTTTCCAATGAGTTGGCTGTTCATATCAGGTGGCCAAAGTATTGGAGCTTCAGCTTCAGATCAGTCCTTCCTGTGACTATTCAGGGTTGATTTCCTTTAGGATTGACCAGTTTGATCTCCTTGCAGTCCAAGGGACTCTCAAGAGTCTTTTCCAACACACAGTTCAAGAACATCAGTTCTTTGGTGTTCAGCCTTCTTTATGGTCCAACTCTCACATCTGTACATGACTATGGGAAAAACCATAGTTATGACTATATCAACTTTTGTCAGCAAGGTGATGTCTCTGCTTTTTAATATTGCTGTTTAGGTTTGTCATAATCTTTCTTCCAGGGAACAAGCATCTTTTAATTTCAAGGGAAGGTGGAGGAGAGAAAATCCGTATTAACTTTCCACCTCAAATGAAGACCACCACAGTATCAATGAAGACACATAGTGTGTATGTTTGAGTGTGTGTGTTTGATGTCCTTGTGTTTCCTGAGAACATTTAAAGGCTCCTAAGCAAAGCTGACAGAACATATTTTAGCTTTCCAAGTTTTGCTTTCTAACATTATTAAATGTTATGTAAAATCTGAACACTATTGATATCCCTAGGCTGCGACCCCCGTGTGCCAGGAACTTGTCTCATTTATCTGTGCGTCCTCTGCAACTAACACAATGCTGGGCATGTAGTAGGCATTCAATGAATGCTTTATGAAGAAATGGGTTTGGCCATGTTTCACTGAAAAACTGACTTAGAGAACTTGACTCGATGTTCCCACTGTGGTCTGATTAATCAGAGCCTGGGGGGAACGCCTCCTCCCCTGGTCTTAATATTATACTTCTCTTAACGTGGCCCAACATTATATTAGTCTCCTTGGCAGGCACACAGCACAGATGATTCATATTGAGCTTGAGGTCAACTGTAGTCTCTGGGTCTGTTTCACATGAACAGCTATTAAGTAAGGCAGGGCTTCCCCATCCTGTCCATATGCAGTTGATTTTTTTTAACTAAATGCCTTATGTAACATTTCATCCTACTGAGCGATAGTCCGTTCTTCTAACTTCTCAAGATCTATTCCAGTCTTGTCTTTTAACCCAACATATTGTTCATCCCTCTAACTGGGACACAAGAGCAATCTGCTTCTTCATCCATGTTCAATGACAAAAATGCTGAACAAGTCAGGCCACCAAAGATCTCCTGGCTTATGAATATCAACTTTTTAATCAACAGAACTGATGAATGACAATTTAGCCCTCTCTGATCCTATCTGTATGCTCATCCATTTTGTCCACAAAGTATGACCAGAGTGTGTGCAAGCTGAGACAATGACATATACAGAATCTCCTTGCCTCTGGTACCTCCGCCAGAAGAGAGAATGGAGTCTGTCAGCTTTCCTTTGCTCTTTGTAAACTGATGCTGGTTTCTAGGCATCTTCACTTTCTCTTATAGGCTGTCAAAGTCATTTATTTTATTGCTGTGTATTGAGAACCACGAAGTTGTTCAAATTCTTAGACCTGATAACCCCACCATAATGCTAACAGCTGTGGCCTAAGAGCCCAAAAGTCAGGGAAATGGCAAAGTCGATTGTGATACATCCTCTCCATGGAAAAGCATTGGCACCATTAAAGCAATACTATATTTTTAAAACATATGTGGTAACACAAGGGGAAAATGTAGATATAATGTGAACTCAGAAAAGAAATCTACAAAATTATGTGAAACTCATGAAAGTAAGCATCTTCCCTGGTGGCTCAGTTGGTAGAGTCTGCCTGCAATGTGGGAGACCTGGGTTCAATCCCTGGGTCAGGAAGATCTCCTCTAGAAGGAAATGGCAACCCACTCCAGTATTCTTGCCTAGAGAAGTCCATGGACAGAGGAGCCTGGTGGGCTACAGTCCATGGGGTCATGAGAGTAAATATGTAAAACAATATGTACACGTGAGGAATTTCTCAGTAGTTTAGAAGCTGAGTCAGGGAGATAGGAATGGGTGACTTGTTTGTTTGTTTAGTCACCAAGTCATGTCCGACTCTTTGCAACCCCGTGGGCTGTAGCCCGCTATGCTCCTCTGTCCATGGGATTTCCCAGACAAGAATACTGGAGTGGGTTGCCATTTCCTTCTGCAGGGGATCTTCCTGACCCAGAGATCAAATTCAGGTCTCCTGAATTGCTTATGGATTCTTCACCAACCGAGCCACCAGGGAAGCCTTAGGCTTTCTGTTTTCCAAACTTTTCATCACTTTGCAGAAAGCAGTTTCTGAGACAAACGTTAGCTGAAGGCATCTTATTGAGGACTTATTGAGGACTGTGCCCAGAGGGCAGGAGAGTGGGACAGGGAATGAAGTGGGCAAAAGGGAGCTGGCCTCCATCACTGCCTGTCTCTGGGCTCCATAGGGCTGCCCCAGGAGCTGTACAAAATGTACTTCAGGGCTGTTTGCCTGTCAGGGGAAGCGGGAACACCCATCAGCTCCAGCTTCACCCTGGGAGTTCACACGCCTGCACTCCCGGTTCCACATGGGAGGGCAGCCAGCAGGGGCCTGGGGATGCTCCTCCTGCAGCAAATGTGCCCCAGAGCACTCTGTGGGGTATGGGAGGTTAGGGTTAGGACACCAGGTGGTGCCCATGTGAGTGTGGCAGGGAGGGCAGCACCAACCCTGCAGCTGGCCTGAGGGCAGAGCTGGGTGAGACTCAAGAGAGCCCAGGGGGCCGCACAGGGCGGGTCTGACCAGCTCCATCAGCTGTTTATAATCACAAGCTGCTCCTGTCTATTGCGGTACTTGCTTCACTGTCTCCACCTTCCAAGTTTCATCTGGAAGAGCACGAGAATCTTCCTCCATCTCTCATCTTCAGCTCTCCTCTTATCATGGGGTTTCAGCAGCACTTTTTCCCAGAACTGAAAGTCAGCTCACCTGGGCCCATGTACCTCCCACCTCTCTGGGCATCTGGGTGCTACCCCCATGTTCAGACAGTTGCCAGGGATGTTGACGGTCTAAGGAAGACCCGAATGATTTCAGAAGGCAAGCGTTCAGCTGTCTCTCTCATCAAAGGTGCTTTTCGGCTTTGGCGCGTTCTGGCTGGGGTGTTCCTGACATACACGCTACCATCTGATCTGAGTGNTGGGCATGTAGTAGGCATTCAATGAATGCTTTATGAAGAAATGGGTTTGGCCATGTTTCACTGAAAAACTGACTTAGAGAACTTGACTCGATGTTCCCACTGTGGTCTGATTAATCAGAGCCTGGGGGGAACGCCTCCTCCCCTGGTCTTAATATTATACTTCTCTTAACGTGGCCCAACATTATATTAGTCTCCTTGGCAGGCACACAGCACAGATGATTCATATTGAGCTTGAGGTCAACTGTAGTCTCTGGGTCTGTTTCACATGAACAGCTATTAAGTAAGGCAGGGCTTCCCCATCCTGTCCATATGCAGTTGATTTTTTTTAACTAAATGCCTTATGTAACATTTCATCCTACTGAGCGATAGTCCGTTCTTCTAACTTCTCAAGATCTATTCCAGTCTTGTCTTTTAACCCAACATATTGTTCATCCCTCTAACTGGGACACAAGAGCAATCTGCTTCTTCATCCATGTTCAATGACAAAAATGCTGAACAAGTCAGGCCACCAAAGATCTCCTGGCTTATGAATATCAACTTTTTAATCAACAGAACTGATGAATGACAATTTAGCCCTCTCTGATCCTATCTGTATGCTCATCCATTTTGTCCACAAAGTATGACCAGAGTGTGTGCAAGCTGAGACAATGACATATACAGAATCTCCTTGCCTCTGGTACCTCCGCCAGAAGAGAGAATGGAGTCTGCCAGCTTTCCTTTGCTCTTTGTAAACTGATGCTGGTTTCTAGGCATCTTCACTTTCTCTTATAGGCTGTCAAAGTCATTTACTTTATTGCTGTGTATTGAGAACCACGAAGTTGTTCAAATTCTTAGACCTGATAACCCCACCATAATGCTAACAGCTGTGGCCTAAGAGCCCAAAAGTCAGGGAAATGGCAAAGTCGATTGTGATACATCCTCTCCATGGAAAAGCATTGGCACCATTAAAGCAATACTATATTTTTAAAACATATGTGGTAACACAAGGGGAAAATGTAGATATAATGTGAACTCAGAAAAGAAATCTACAAAATTATGTGAAACTCATGAAAGTAAGCATCTTCCCTGGTGGCTCAGTTGGTAGAGTCTGCCTGCAATGTGGGAGACCTGGGTTCAATCCCTGGGTCAGGAAGATCTCCTCTAGAAGGAAATGGCAACCCACTCCAGTATTCTTGCCTAGAGAAGTCCATGGACAGAGGAGCCTGGTGGGCTACAGTCCATGGGGTCATGAGAGTAAATATGTAAAACAATATGTACACGTGAGGAATTTCTCAGTAGTTTAGAAGCTGAGTCAGGGAGATAGGAATGGGTGACTTGTTTGTTTGTTTAGTCACCAAGTCATGTCCGACTCTTTGCAACCCCGTGGACTGTAGCCCGCTATGCTCCTCTGTCCATGGGATTTCCCAGACAAGAATACTGGAGTGGGTTGCCATTTCCTTCTGCAGGGGATCTTCCTGACCCAGAGATCAAATTCAGGTCTCCTGAATTGCTTATGGATTCTTCACCAACCGAGCCACCAGGGAAGCCTTAGGCTTTCTGTTTTCCAAACTTTTCATCACTTTGCAGAAAGCAGTTTCTGAGACAAACGTTAGCTGAAGGCATCTTATTGAGGACTTATTGAGGACTGTGCCCAGAGGGCAGGAGAGTGGGACAGGGAATGAAGTGGGCAAAAGGGAGCTGGCCTCCATCACTGCCTGTCTCTGGGCTCCATAGGGCTGCCCCAGGAGCTGTACAAAATGTACTTCAGGGCTGTTTGCCTGTCAGGGGAAGCGGGAACACCCATCAGCTCCAGCTTCACCCTGGGAGTTCACACGCCTGCACTCCCGGTTCCACATGGGAGGGCAGCCAGCAGGGGCCTGGGGATGCTCCTCCTGCAGCAAATGTGCCCCAGAGCACTCTGTGGGGTATGGGAGGTTAGGGTTAGGACACCAGGTGGTGCCCATGTGAGTGTGGCAGGGAGGGCAGCACCAACCCTGCAGCTGGCCTGAGGGCAGAGCTGGGTGAGACTCAAGAGAGCCCAGGGGGCCGCACAGGGCGGGTCTGACCAGCTCCGTCAGCTGTTTATAATCACAAGCTGCTCCTGTCTATTGCGGTACTTGCTTCACTGTCTCCACCTTCCAAGTTTCATCTGGAAGAGCACGAGAATCTTCCTCCATCTCTCATCTTCAGCTCTCCTCTTATCATGGGGTTTCAGCAGCACTTTTTCCCAGAACTGAAAGTCAGCTCACCTGGGCCCATGTACCTCCCACCTCTCTGGGCATCTGGGTGCTACCCCCATGTTCAGACAGTTGCCAGGGATGTTGACGGTCTAAGGAAGACCCGAATGATTTCAGAAGGCAAGCGTTCAGCTGTCTCTCTCATCAAAGGTGCTTTTCGGCTTTGGCGCGTTCTGGCTGGGGTGTTCCTGACATACACGCTACCATCTGATCTGAGTGGGGTGGTGGGGGGGTGTTGTCTGGTTTTGTTCTGTCCATATGCTGAACTGCCCCTCCTCCCATCATCTCCCACCCTTGTTCGTTGCTGTCAGTCACAATCTTTGCTTTTCTTTTCTATTTTGAGTTTCTCAAGGGGCCACATTGATCTTTTGAGTCATTTTTTCAGGGCCACTATATTTTCTCTATTTGGAAATGATCTACTTTCTCAAGGTCCACCCTACATACCTGGTGGGTTATGGGGTTTCGCTCTCCGCTTCCTTCCTGTGACATTGTCAGGGCTAGGATGATAAAGTCCTTTTCTTCCCAGGCTTCTATCACGTTCGTTTCACCACTGCATGCCTCTTAGTTGATTAGAATTTGGTGTATCCTGCCAATTCTGCTTGTTTCTTTTTGAGAGATTAAATTATTAGCCAGGCAAGAATGTAGCAACCCTCCTGGCTTCAGCAGGCGTCCTTGTTGTCCCATCATTCTGGCAAGGATTAGGCTTCTATAAATTTCGAGGACCCTGATCTTGGGTGTGGAGAAATGCTTCTTCTAAGGAGAGGTCTGGGAGAGGACAGTTGTTAAACATAGCTGGCTCCCCAGAACAAGTCTTCCAATCTGTTGGAAGCCACTCATCGACTGTGTGACGTTGGGCAAGTTACTAAACCTCTCTGGGCACCAGTTTCCAAATCTGTAGATGCTGAAACTCTCTGTATCTTTTTAGAAAGTGTCAATGCCAGGGGAAGGTTTTCCACACACAGCCACCATGACTGCTGCCTAACTGACAGTGATCAAAAGATGCCATTGACTATGTTCTGATTTCAGAGAAGCTAGTGTGTGAAAAGAAATTGTGCCATCTTGGTGAAACAGAGTAGTAATTGCTCATTAGCGTCATTGTGAGAGTTACATGACTTAAAATATGCAAGTCACGGAGAGCAGCGACCAGAACGTGTGTGTGCACATGAGTGTGTTGTGTGTGTGTGTTAGCTATTTGGGTAGTGAGGAGGAGGATGGCAAGGATGAAGACCTCTGGGGAGTGAATAGTGAGGTGGCTTATTCTTCACTGATCCTCCCTGTAGAACAGAGTTTTGTTTTGCTTTGTTTTGTTTTCTGGCTATCAACTGCCCAGTGAGGATGAGCCCCAGCCCTCCTTTCATCCAGATGTACTATCTGCTGTGTGACTAATTCTCACCAATGGTAAAGAAATGATCACTTCCCAGCTAAGGGGTTTCGAAACACGTTCTCCACATTTTGCTCATTCGCTATACATATGGAGAGGTCTCAAGGCCCTGAGGGAGGATGAGGCCACAGATGAAAAGATCCATGTCCCTGAGTCACGACCTGGAGAAAAGTCACAGGCCTGCCAAGAACACCCATGTTGGACTGTCACGTAAGTGAGCCACAAGCTGCCCTGAAAGGGTGCTCTCAGTCACAAAGCACCCTGAGGCCACTGAAATTTAGGGGTTAATTTATGAAGGCGTGTAGCATCTCCTTGGCCAAACCCATGGCCGATGTGGGAGGCAGTCGGGGAAGGATGCCTGTGGAAGAGCCCTTTAGAGCAATGTGAGGGACTGAGATCAGGGAGTCACTCATCCATCGGATTCTAGTGCCTCAGAAAACAGTTGACAACATCCAGCCCTCCACTCGCTGCCCCCACACAGCGCTGACCGTATCGAAGTTTCCATCAATGGACCATTCATTCAACATGCCCTGTGTCCCTCCCCTGTGTTAGCACAGAGTCCCGGTGCGCCAGGCTTGCTGGGTGTGGTCCCCGCACGGCCCCCGTCCTGTGGTCAGGCCCACTCCTGCAGCCCATTCATCATCCTGACGTCCAGAAGAGACCCCATCAATCACAACACTTCATGTGCTAATGTGATTTCCCTCAGCTGCACTCCACTAGGGAGGGAGATATGTTGTCCCACAGCAAGTGGAAGTTGCAGACAANCCCGTCCTGTGGTCAGGCCCACTCCTGCAGCCCATTCATCATCCTGACGTCCAGAAGAGACCCCATCAATCACAACACTTCATGTGCTAATGTGATTTCCCTCAGCTGCACTCCACTAGGGAGGGAGATATGTTGTCCCACAGCAAGTGGAAGTTGGAGACAAGCAGCCTGCATCCCGCAGACCCACACCAGGGCTTCGAGCCCGAGGACCCCCTGCGGGTTCGTCTCTGGCCGGGTCACCACAGCTGAACTGCAAGGTCTCCCCAGGCAGCTGCCTGGGGCCAGGGACAGTCCCACGTCCACCTGGAAGGCTGCAAAACTCCAGCACCATTACCTGAAGTGAGCTGGGGGTTTTATTTCTTTTCTGGTACAAAAAGATTTTTTTTTAATGCAAACCCTTTTGTCTGTGTTTTTGTTCAGTATGTTAGGATAAAGATTAAATCGTCTGTGCCTGCTCCCCGGTTCACCTCTCAGATCATAAAACCTCTGTCGTGACTGAAAGCAGGAGGCCATCAAGTGACTTTCTGTTCTCCTCCTCTGTCCCCCCAGGGCTAGTTACCAGGAATCCAAGTTACAAAGTACAGGCGCCCCTCGGCCCAGCCCCAGGGGACCTCAGAAGTTCCCCTTGCCTGGGATGAGGTTCTCATAACCCCAGGTCTGGAATTGGGTGTGACAGGTTGACCCAGGCTGACCCACGGTTTCCCGAGGCACCTCTCCCAGACTCCAGACTGGGGCCTTTTCCCCCAGCCTGAGCCCTTGGTCCAGTGGCCCTCTGGCCTAGCAGGCAGGGCAGCTGGAGGAAGGACTGGCCAGAAGAGCCTAGCCCAGCCCCTCCCTCTAGGAAGCTGTCTCCCCCAGCCCA
>SJYA01001697.1:2051635-2061767 GCA_006410615.1 Neotragus moschatus | reverse complement strand
CATCTGAGTAGAAATAAATGAAAAAGAAATGAAAGAAACAATAGTAAAGATTAATAAAACTGAAAGCTGGTTCTTTGAGAAGATAAACAAAATTGACAAACCTTTAGCCAGACACATCAGGAAAAAGAGAGAGAAGAATCAAATCAACAAAATTAGAAATGAAAAAGGAGAGGTTACAACAGACAGTGTAGAAACTCAAAGGATTATAAGAGACTATTATGAAAAACTATATGGCAGTAAAATCAATAACCTAGAAGAAATGGACAGGTTCTTAGAAAAGTTCAATCTTCCAAGACTGAACCAGGAAAAAAATAGACATTATGAACAACCCAATTACAACCACTGAAATTGAAGCTGTGATAAAAAATCTCCCCAAAAACAAAAGCCCAGGACCAAGAGAACTTGATCAAGCATTTAGAGAAGAGCTAATACCTATCCTTCTAAAACTTTTTCAAAAAATTGCAGAGGAAGGAACACTTCCAAACTCATTCTACAAGGCTACCAATACCCTGATACCAAAACCAGACAAAGAGAACACACAAAAAGAAAGCTACAGGTCAACATCACTGATGAATATAGGTGTAAAAATTCTCAACAAAATTTTAGCAAACAGAATTCAGCAACACATCAAAAAGCTCATACACCATGATCAAGTTGGGTTTATTTCAAGGTATATTTCTTCAATATACTCAAATCAATCAATTTGATACACCATATTAACAAATTGAAAGATAAAAAACATATGATAATCTCAATAGATGCAGAAAAAGCCTTTGACAAAATTCAGCACCCATTTATGATTAAAACTCTTCAAAAAATGGGCATAGAAGGAACCTTTATCAACATTGCAAAGGCCATATATGATAAGCCTACAGCAAACATTATTCTCAATGGTGGAAAACTGAAAGTATTCCCCCGAAGATCAGAGTCAAGACAAGGATGTCCTGTTTTGCCACTATTATTCAACATAGTTCTGAAAGTCCTAGCTACAGTAATCAGAGAAGAAAAAGAAATAAAAGGAATCCAGATCGGAAAAGAAGAAGTAAAGCTCTCACTGTATGCAGATGACACGATAGTGTATATAGAAAACCCTAAAGATAGTATCAGAAAATTATTAGAGCTAATCAGTGAATTTAGCAAAGTTGCAGGGTACAAAATCAATACACAGAAATCACTAGCATTTCTATATGCTAACAATGAAAAATCAGAAAGAGAAATTAAATAATCAATCCCATTCACCACTGCAACAAAAAGAATTAAATATCTAGGAATAAACTTACATAAGGAAGCAAAAGAACTGTATACAGAAAATTATAAGACACTAATGAAAGAAATCAAAGATGACATAAGTAGACAGAGAGATATTCCATGTTCCTGGGTAGGAAGAATCAATATTGTAAGAATGACTAAACTACCAAAAGCAATCTACAGATTCAATGCAATCCCTATCAAATTACCAATGGCATTTTTCACAGAACTAGAACAAAAAATTTCACAATTCATATGGAAACACAAAACACCCCGAATAGCCAAAGCAGTCTTGAGAAAGAAGAATGGAGCTGGACGAATCAACCTTCCTGATTTCAAATTATGCTACAAAGATACAGTCAACAAGACAGTACGGTACTGGCACAAAAACAGAAATATAGACCAATAGAACAAGAGCGAAAACCCAGAAATAAACCCATGCACATATGGGTACCTTATTTTTGACAAAGGAGGTGAGAATATACAACTGGGCAAAGACAGTCTCTTCAATAAATGGGGCTGGGAAAACTGGACAGCTGCATGTAAAAGAATGAAATTAGAACACTTCTATACACAAAGATAAACTCAAAATGGATTAAAGACCTAAATCTAAGACCAGAAACTAAAAAACTCTTAGAGGAAAGCATAGGCAGAACACTTGATGACATAAATCAAAGCCAGAGCCTCTGTAACCTACCTCCTTCAGTAACAGAAATAGAAACAAAAGCAAACAAGGGGGACCTGATTAAACTTAACAGCTTTTGCACGCAAAGGAAACTACAAGTAAGGTGAAAAGACCACTCTCAGAAGGGAGAAAATAATAGCAAGTGAAACAATTGACACAAGATTAATTTCCAAAATATATAAGCAGCTCATAAAACTGAATACCAGAAAAACAAACAACCCAGTCAAAAAGTGGGAAAAAAGAACTAAACAGACATTTCTCCAAAGAAGAGATATAGATGGCTAACAAACACATGAAAAGATGCTCAACATCGTTCAGTATCAGAGAAATGCAAATCAAAACTACCATGAGATATCACCTCACACTGGTCAGATGGCCGTCATCAAAAAGTCTACAAACAATAAATGTTGGAGAGGGTGTGGAGAAAAGGGAACGTTCTTGCACTGTGGGTGGGAATGTAAATTGATACAGCCACTATGGAAGATGGTATTGCTTTAAAAACTAGGAATAAAACCACCATACGACCCAGCAATCCCACTCCTAGGCATACACCCTGAAGAAATCAAAACTGAAAAAGACACATGCATCCCACTGTTCATTGCAGCACTATTTACAATAGCTAGAACGTGGAAGCAACCTAGATGTCCATTGACAGATGAATGGATAAAGAAGTTGTGGTACATATACACAATGGAATATTACTCAGCCATAAAAAGGAACACATCTTCATGTGTTCAGTTCTAATGAGGTGAGTGAACCTAGAACCTATTATGCAGAGTGAAGTAAGTCAGAAGGAAAAAGATAAATATTGTATTCTAATGCATATTACAGGATCTAGAAAAATGGTACTGAAGAATTTATTTACAGGGCAGCAATGGAGAAACAGAGAAGAGACTTACGGACATGGGGAAAGGGGAGAAGATGGTGAGATGTATGGAAAGAGTAACATGGAAACATACATTACCATATGCAAAATAGACAGCCAACGGGAATTTGCTATGTGACTCAGGAAACTCAAACAGGGCTCTGTATCAACCTAAAGGGGTGGGATGGGGAGAGAGATGGAAGGGAGGGTCTAAAGGGAGCAGACATATGTATACCTATGGTTGATTCATTCTGAGGTTTGACAGAAAACAAGATTCTGTAAAGCAATTATCCTTCAATTAAATAAATTAATTAAAAAATAATAAAGGGTATTTATGCACAAGGCACAAAAAGTTGCATTAAAAGAGATCTACTAGATTTTATAATTAAAAAAAATAACACAGTGACAAGATGAGAGTGTTTTTCAAAGGCTTGTTTTGAAGGAATATGGAGAGAAAAAGCAGTTCCCTCTATCCATCCATCACACTTGGTTGGTACTTCAAGGCCCTGTTTGTTCCCTGCTCCAGAAAGCCTTCCCTGACTGTCTCAGCACAGAGCCCCTTCCTCTCCTTAATTCTTCCTGCTCCTATCCTGAGTACCCCGTAAGTAAGTGTGGTGACCAGGCCAAGGGTGGACACGGGGCCTGGAGCAGATACCCCTCCATGCTCTGGTGCTGTGCTCTGATGGCTCCCGTGGCTGAGTCTGGGCCTCCCTGTCATCTCTTATCTTGTCCACAGCATGCTCCAGGGAAGAACAAGAGGTGACCTGTTGCCAGCCCAGCTGGGGGCACATGTCTGGAATTACTTGTCAGCGTGAACCAGCTGAACCACATGTCAGCTGAACCAGTCAGGCTGGCCAGCAAGCACTCCAGGTCTGCAGCTCATCTTTGTTCACCTGGCCAGAACCTCTCTGGGCTTATGCTTGGAGGGGCTTGAAAAAGCTCCCTGCTCCCTGCCTCCCAAGTGCAAAATTCATCCATGCAGGATCGATGGGAGCTGGCCTGTCTCTCCCTGACACTAGCCAAGCTCTCGCCCTTTACCCACTTTACATTTGAAAACGGTCTCTTTTCTGACTCCTGAGGTCTCCACAGAGGTGGGGTGCAACGTCGTCCTCCTCCCAGATCTGCCCCCAACTCAGGACCTTTTTATTCTCTCTTCTTCCTGAATCCCTGTTTCCGTGGCCAGCCTGCTCAGCCAGGAGGCACCCAAAGGACTCCATTGGTGTCTGAGAACCTCCATCTCCTCCCAGGGGAGAAGCAAAGGGCTACTCCAGAGCAGGAGGCAGCCACCATCCCATCTCGCTGGGCTTCGGCAGCCTCCCAGGGCAACCCGTTCCCCCTGGAGACCCCACAGGCCCCGGGGCCTTGGGCGTGTCTGAGGGGCACATGTCTGTCTTCATCTCCCTCTCTCTTTGCTTCCTCCACAGCCTTCCCCAGCCCCTCCTCCTCACCCCACCCAGAATAAGGATTCTGTCAAGGCTTCTGTCTCCTGAGATGCATGAGGTAAGGAGTGGGGTTCCCTGCGACTCCCTCACGGGTTCTAAAGCCTAAGTGGCTGTGGCCGTCACCCAAGGTGCTTGCTGTCCTAGAGAATTCCCTGGCACCCTGCCCAGTAAGTCCAAAGTAGGGCCTGGGATTCTGAATTTTTAACCAGCCCCCAGGCCCCACCCCTCTTGTAGCAAGACTTGGTTGTATTGAGGGCCTGATGGAGTTTGAATCTAGAGAGGAGCGCAGAGACACCCAGCACTAACTGGAGGAATGGTGGCTCCAAGGGAAGGAAGTACAATAATGGCATTTCAGACTCTCTGATGGGCTGACAAATCGACCACTTACACCCTTTATCAGGATCAGACCTCAGAAGGATTAGCAAAAGAAGAGGGAGAGAATAGAGAAGGTAGAATGGATTCCAAGGAAGCTCGGAACCGAGTGCTTTGAATATCTAGACGAGCCCTGAATTCCCAGCGCAGATGCCATGTCTGTCTTTCAGACCCTTGCTGGGCTCAGAGTGCAGAAGCGGCCAGGCCTGGCAGAAGGAGCACAGCCAGGTGTGCCCTGGGCCTGAGCAAGGGTCCCACAGCCCCATATACCACCCTTTCTTTGGTCCTGCACCCAAACGGCAGACTTTTCTGGCCAGCCAGCACAGCTGACCTCTGATCATGTAAGTATCTTGAAGACCGGCTTTGAGGGTTTGAGACTGGCTGCGGCTCACCTCCCTGTCCTGGCACCAGCCTCAGGGACTGGCCATAACCTCCTGATGAATGACTCCCTGCACCACCATCCCTCCTGCCCCCGCCCAGTCTGTGTTTTAGAACCCCCTCCCCTGCACAAGCTCAGGGAGTGTTGACAAAAGCTAGTGCCTGCTTGAGGTGCAAGGATGGAGGGCAAGACAGTGAGAAAATGCACCCAGGACCTCCAGGAGAGGGCACTCTGGCCAGGGCGCCCCAGACCCAGGTTCTGGTCACGTCTCTGTCCTGTGGTCTTGGGCTGGCTGTGCCTCTCTGGGCCTCAGNTTTCATGGCAAATAGATGGGGAAACCATGGCTGACTATTTTTCTGGGCTCCAAAATCACTGCAGATGGTGATTGCAGCCATGAAATTAAAAGATGCCTACTCCTTGGAAGGAAAGTTATGACCAACCTAGACAGCATATTGAAAAGCAGAAACATTACTTTGCCAAAAAGGTCCATCTAGTCAAGGCTATGGTTTTTCCCATGGTCATGTATGGATGTGAGAGTTGGACTCTAAAGAAAGCTGAGAGCCAAAGAATTGACACTTTTGAAATGTGGTGTTGGAGAAGACTCTTGAGAGTCTCTTGGACTGTAAGGAGATCCAATCAGTTCATCCTAAAGGAGATCAGTTCTGAGTGTTCATTGGAAGGACTGATGTTGAAGCTGAAACTCCAATACTTTGGCCACCTGATGCAAAGAGCTGACTCATTGGAAAAGACCCTGATGCTGGGAAAAGCATTGAGGGCAGGTGGAGAAGGGGATGACAGAGGATGAGAATGCTGGATTGCATCACCGACACGATGGAAATGGATTTCGGTGGACTCTGAGAGTTGGTGATGGACAGGGAGGCCTGGTGTGCTATGCATAGTTCATGGGGTCGCAAAGAGTCGGACACGACTGAGCGACTGAACTCAACTGAACTGAATATTCCATTGTGTGTGTGTACACACAGCTTCTGTATCCATTCATCTCTAGACAAGCACCTAGATGCTTCCATGTCCTAGCTGTTGTAAATAGTGCTGCAATGAACATTGGGGTACATGTGTCTTTTGCAATTATGGTTTCCTCAGGGTATATGCCCATTAGTGGGATTGCTGGGTTATATGGTAGTTTTAGTCCTAGTTTTAAAAAATATCCATACTTGTCTCCATAGTGACTGTATCCATTTGGATTCCCACCAACAATGCAAGAGGGTTTCCTTTTCGCCACACCCTCTCCAGCAATTACTATCTGTAATTGCTTTTTGATGATGGCCATTCTGACCAGTGTGAGGTGATACCTCATTGTAGTTTTGATTTGCATTTCTCTAATTATGAGTGATGTTGAGCATCTTTTCATGTGTTTATTGGCCAGCTGTATGTCTTCTTTGGAGAAATGTCTGTTTAGGTCTTCTGCCCCCTTTTTGATTGGGTTCTTTCTCTGGTAATTAGCTGCATGAGCTGTTTGCATATTTTGGAGATTAATCCTTTGCCAGTTGTCATGCATGTTTTAATAGCAATGCTACAGTGTGTGTCCATAAATGATAAATGTGACATTGTTTTGCAGATTTAATGTTTTGAAACTTTACACGAACAAAATTGAAATGTAGGTGTCCTGTAATTTGCTTTTGGTCAACATTGTGTTTTAGAAATATATTTGTATTGAAATATACAGCTGTATTTCATTCATTTTAATGGAGGCATACTGTTCTATTTTATAAATACATCACAACTTATTTTATTGCTGGGCTCTTGGGGTTTTTCCTTCTAAATTTTCACTATAAGAACAACGTTTCACTGAATCTGATTGCATGTGGCTCTTATGTGCGTGTGCAAGATGTGGGCTTGCATGTACTTCTCTGCATACGTGCCAAGATGTGGACTGTCTGGGTAGCTGGTGTGCACGTTTTCAAGTTCCCTGCATGCATGTGTGCGTGCTGTCGCTTCAGTCTTGTCCAACTCTTTGAGACCCCACGGACTGTAGCCTTCCAGGCTCCTCTGCCCCTGGGATTCTCCAGGTGAGAATACTGGAGTGGGTCGTCATGTCCTCCTCCAGGGGATTTTCCCAAGCCAGGGATTGAACCCAGGTCTCCTGCTTTGCAGGTAGATTCTTTACTGCTGAGCCACCAGGGAAGCCATTTCAGATTCCCTATGTGTGTGTGTGCTTAGTCACTCAGTGGTGTCTGACTTTTTGTGACCCCATGGACTGTAGCCTTCCAGGCTCCTCTGCCCATGGGATTCTCCAGGCAAGAATACTGGGGTGGGCTGCCATGACCTCCTTCAGGGGATCTTCCCAACCCAGGGATCGAATCCAGGTCTCCCTCATTATGGATGGATTCTTTACCATCTGACCCACCAGGGAAGCTCAAGAACACTGAAGACCCAGGAATCGAACTGGGGTCTCCTGCCTTGCAGGCAGATTCTTCACCCCTGAGCTACCATGGAAGCCCTTCAGATTCCCTGGATGGTGCCAAATAGCTCTCCCAAGCAGTGTCGCCATTGTATCCTCACCTCCATATTTTTTCCCTACTCCAGCTCACAGTACTATCAGACTTTCTGTTCTTGCTAATATTATGGGTAAAAATGTTACCTCACTGTTTATTTTTATATTTGCCTAATCCCGAGTCAATTTGTTTATCCTTGTGCATATTTTTTGGACATTAAGCTTCCCTTTTCTGTAAATCCTCATGTATTTTGCCCGTTCTTCTATTTATTTTTCTAGTTCAATTGTTGTATTCCTTTCCCTGTTGCAGATTGTTTTACAGTTGGTGGTTGGCTTAGTAAATTTGTATCGTGTGTTTGCTGAGAAAAATCTTCAGTTTTAATGTAATCTTACTATTAGTCTTCCTCTTCAGGGTGTGGGCTGTGTGTGTGTTTTAATTTTGGCTTTCCCTTTCCAAAGATCATAAATCTAGTGTCTTACATTTTCTTCTAAAAGTTAAAAGCTTTGTTTTTTTATATTTGATCTACCTGGAGTTTTGAGGTTTTCTTTCTTTCTTTTTTTTTTTTTTTAATATGGTGTGAGATGTGTGTGTGTGTTAGTCGCTCAGTCGTGCCCAACTCTTTGCGACCCCATGGACTGCAGCCCTCTGTCCATGAGATTTTCCAGGCAAGGATACTGGAGTAGGTTGCCATTTCCTTCTCCCAGGGGATCTTCCCAACCCAGGAATTGAACCTGAGTCTCCTGCACTGCAGGGAGATTCTTTACCAACTGAGCTACAATGGTGTGAGGTAAGGATCTTTTTTTTTTTTTTTTTTTTCATATGGATAGCTTAGTATTCCAGCAGCATTTGTTAAATCATTCATTTTGCCAATGGTTTGTTATTGTCCTTCTGTCATGTCAACTTTCTGCATATGACTGAGTCTGTTTCTGTGTGTTGCATTGCATTGGTCTCCTTGTCAATCCTTCAACTACCAACACATTATATTAATTATACCTTTATAATATCTTTACACATGGTCAAAAGAGTCTCTGTATCAGTTTTTTTCAAAAGTTGTTTTGAAGTACAGTTAAGTATAATATTTTCCCCCTTACATTTAGTCTCGTATTTGTGAAAGTGTGCCCCACACCAAGATCACAAAAATGTCAGAGGGATAATGTTTAAATATTTGATAGCTTTCCTACTTTCCTCCACACCAAAGACTATTCTGTCTGTTTATATTCCTGATTTTTTTCGTGTTTGTGTGTTTACAAATGCTTCATAGACAGAGCTGCAGAATCAGAAGGATGTAGAAGAGGGGTTAGAGCCGTTTACCTAGGAAAGAGAATTTTAGCGAAAGAAAAATGTATATCCACAGAAAAGAAGGATTGGAAGAATTGAGCCATGCATTCTCAGTTTCAAAATGAATTTTGATTGCATGGAACAAATACTAAATTTTGTGGATACCAGCTGTTGTGCATGCGGAGAACATAGAAAACGGCAGAGATGGGAGAGGATTTTTCAAATGTTTGTGGCTCATTAAAAATGTGCTTCTTTCACACTGGCACACACTGTCATTACAGCCCGCTGCTATTTACCCAAATGTAAGATCTAAATTCTTTTTAATTCTATTTTCTACAAAGGTTCTATTTAACTGTTACTCTGTGTTAAGATTGAACTATGAAACTACCCCGGTTTACTTGCATAAAGAATCACCTGTCTTTTCTAGTACTTTTGTAATTCTACCATTTATTTATAAATGCACATGGTGGAAAGTAGATTTCTCTTTCATACCTGTTCCCCAGTATCCAATGTGTATTCTTCAGAAGCAAATTGTGTGACCAGTTTCTTAGGTAACTTTCCAGAGATATTCTAGCATGAACCAAATATATACTTAATGTTCTCTGAACCCTTTTTTTCCCTTCTTATGGTAGCACACTCCATAAAGCATTCTATTCTTTGCTTTTGTCCCCACTGAATGTTTTATTTGGAGATCATTCCTTATCAGAGCATAAAAAAATCTTTCTCATTATTTTTAACAATAGCATAATATCTTACTATATGGACACATAAGTGTATTTATCCAGTCCTTTTTGGTGGACTTTTAAGTTTTCCCAGTGTTTTACTGCTGTAACTGGTATGTTGAACAAGCATTCCTCATGACATAATAAAAATAAAATTTTATTTTTTCTTCCATCATCCCTTTAAAAGTATTTCTTTAGATTAATATTTCCTGTGTATATTTGAGAACACTGGAAGTTCTTGTAGGTTCTCATTTTTTGGTCAAACACAGCCTCAATTCAGAAATTATAATATATATTCCCACATTATAAACCAACCCTCTGAACTTGACTTAATATTATATCTTCTTCCCTCCCCCAGACACTGGCCAGCTTCCAAAAGGAAGCCTGCAGTGGAGAAGGGGCTTTGGTCCATCTGCTTCTCTTCATCATTGCCCCACTAGTTGCTGCCTTATTTCCCATAAGAGTCAAAATGAAAGTAGGGGAAAAATAAACAAGGAAAAGTAAAGGAATGAGATGGTTGTTATCATTTGGTGGGCATGATTTTGAGTTCTGTGCCCCTAGCAGAAGGCTCATCCTGCCTCTTTCTCTTGAGGAGCTTTGGGGGGTGTCATTGGAGGCCCCCTAGAAAGCCCCTCTTCCCTGAAGTTTTCCTAACCTGTGCCTAATAGTCCCTTGGGACTCGTTCCTT
>SJYA01001697.1:1938531-2049005 GCA_006410615.1 Neotragus moschatus | reverse complement strand
TTCTTTGGGATTGGAATGAAAACTGACCTTTTCCAGTCCTGTGGCCACTGCTGAGTTTTCCAAATTTGCTGGCATATTGACTATAGCACTTTCACAGCCTCATCTTTCAGGATTTGAAATAGATCAACTGGAATTCTTACTCAGCCACAAACAGGAATGTATTTGAGTCAGTTCTAATGAGATGGTTGAACCTGTTCAAGCTGGAGTCTTCAGAAACCCGTAGAAAATGGGGCACCAAGGACTATATCTGCCTTGTGAGGTCCTGTTCAAGTAAGCATCTCTTCCACATGAGTCCTTGCTCCGTCTCTTACCATCTACACGATCTTGGGTGAGTCACTTTCATCTCTGTGCTTCAGTTCCTAGATTAGACAAACGTGGAGATAGTAATAGTAATACCTAGCTCATAGAGTTATTGTGAGAATGCAATGGGCTTATTAATATGACACACTTAAAATGGTTCCCGGCACATACGGTGTCCAAAATTGTTAATTAATATTTGAAATGTAATTAAATAGAACTAAAATTTATTTCTATTTTAATTAAAATGGAATTTGAAATTCTATTTTATGCTTCACTCACTTAAAAGGTATTTCTGAAAAAGACGCAGAGCACAATTCTGTTCCCAGCAGTCCCTCTCCCAGAGCTCAGGTGTCAGTTGAGAACTCGAACCATGTTTAGCCATCCTGGGCCTCCCTCCTGCCACTCTTTTTCCTCAAAGAAGAGGCCAATTTAACCTGAAACACTCCAGCTGTGTTTTAGTCAGTGATGGTTGGCCTGGGGTGCTGATGGAGTCTCTGTGTGTGGGGCCCAGGGACCTTCCACATCCATAGGACGCTCCACGGGCAGGAATGTGGGGAGAGGGGGACGGCTGCCCTAGAGCCAGGGGTGCTCCACAGGGTCTAGTCTTCAGCGCTCTCCTTGTTAAGTCTTTCCCCAGACACCGCTCTCTGGAGCAGGATGAGGTATTTCAACCCCTTCATTTTACAGAAAAGAGATCTGAGGCCCTGAGAGGCACAGCCAGCCCAAGACCACAGGACAGAGACGTGACCAGAACCTGGGTCTGGGGCGCCCTGGCCAGAGTGCCCTCTCCTGGAGGTCCTGGGTGCATTTTCTCACTGTCTTGCCCTCCATCCTTGCACCTCAAGCAGGCACTAGCTTTTGTCAACACTCCCTGAGCTTGTGCAGGGGAGGGGGTTCTAAAACACAGACTGGGCGGGGGCAGGAGGGATGGTGGTGCAGGGAGTCATTCATCAGGAGGTTATGGCCAGTCCCTGAGGCTGGTGCCAGGACAGGGAGGTGAGCCGCAGCCAGTCTCAAACCCTCAAAGCGGGTCTTCAAGATACTTACATGATCAGAGGTCAGCTGTGCTGGCTGGCCAGAAAAGTCTGCCGTTTGGGTGCAGGACCAAAGAAAGGGTGGTATATGGGGCTGTGGGACCCTTGCTCAGGCCCAGGGCACACCTGGCTGTGCTCCTTCTGCCAGGCCTGGCCGCTTCTGCACTCTGAGCCCAGCAAGGGTCTGAAAGACAGACATGGCATCTGCGCTGGGAATTCAGGGCTCGTCTAGATATTCAAAGCACTCGGTTCCGAGCTTCCTTGGAATCCATTCTACCTTCTCTATTCTCTCCCTCTTCTTTTGCTAATCCTTCTGAGGTCTGATCCTGATAAAGGGTGTAAGTGGTCGATTTGTCAGCCCATCAGAGAGTCTGAAATGCCATTATTGTACTTCCTTCCCTTGGAGCCACCATTCCTCCAGTTAGTGCTGGGTGTCTCTGCGCTCCTCTCTAGATTCAAACTCCATCAGGCCCTCAATACAACCAAGTCTTGCTACAAGAGGGGTGGGGCCTGGGGGCTGGTTAAAAATTCAGAATCCCAGGCCCTACTTTGGACTTACTGGGCAGGGTGCCAGGGAATTCTCTAGGACAGCAAGCACCTTGGGTGACGGCCACAGCCACTTAGGCTTTAGAACCCGTGAGGGAGTCGCAGGGAACCCCACTCCTTACCTCAGGCATCTCAGGAGACAGAAGCCTTGACAGAATCCTTATTCTGGGTGGGGTGAGGAGGAGGGGCTGGGGAAGGCTGTGGAGGAAGCAAAGAGAGAGGGAGATGAAGACAGACATGTGCCCCTCAGACACGCCCAAGGCCCCGGGGCCTGTGGGGTCTCCAGGGGGAACGGGTTGCCCTGGGAGGCTGCCGAAGCCCAGCGAGATGGGATNGATGCTAAAGCTGAAACCCCCAATACTTTGGCCATCTCATGCGAAGAGTTTACTCATTGGAAACGACTCTGATGCTGGGAGGGATTGGCAGCAGGAGGAGAGGGGACGACAGAGGATGAGATGGCTGGATGGCATCACTGACTTGATGGACGTGAGTTTGAATGAACTCTAGGAGTTGGTGATGGACAGGGAGGCCTGGTGTGCTGCAATTCATGGAGTCGCGAAGAGTCGAACACGACTGAGCGACTGAACTGAAACTAAACTTTATACCAAGACATATACAGAGCATTCCAACCAACAGCAGGCGAATACACTCTTTTCAAACCCACCTAAAACATATCCCAGGATAAATCATACTATAGGTCACAAAACATGATTCACTAAATTTTAATATATTGAAATCATATCAAGTATCTTTTCTGAACACAGTGGTATAAAACTAGAAATCAATGGCAGCAGGAAAGCTGGAAAATTCACAAATATGTGGAAATTAAATGAATAAGTAATGAGCCAAAAAAGAAATCAAAAGAGAAATTCAAAAGTATCTTGAGGAAAAACAAAAATGGAAACACAACATAATAAACTTTGGGGATGCAGCAAAAGTAGTCCCAAGTGGGAAGTTTGCAGCAACAAATAATTAATTAAGAAAAAGTAAGATCTTAAATAGAAAAATTAAACCTACATTCCAAGAAACTAAAAAGAGAAGAAAAAGCTAAACCCAAAGTTAGCAAAGATTGGAGCAGAAATTAATAAATTAGAGACTAGAATGACAATGGAAAAAAACAACGAAAACTAAGAGCTGTGTTTTGAAAAAAAGAAATTGACAAACTTTTAGCCAGACTAAGAAAAAAAGGATGATTCGAGTTAATAACATTATAAATGAAAGAAGAAACGTTACAATTGACACCACAGAAATACAAAGAACTGTAAGAAACTAGTAAGATCAATTATATGCCAACAAATTAAAAAACTTAGAAAAAATGAATACATTCCTAGAAAAACACAGTTTACCAAGATAGAAGCTTGAAGTAATAGAAAAACTGAAGAGATCAATAATGTGCAATGAGATTGAACTTGTAATGGAAAATCTCCCAACAAATAAAAGCTCAGGATGAGATGACTTCACAGGTGAGTTCTCCCAAATATTTAAAGAATAATTAATACCAATCCTCCTCAAACTCTTCCAAAAATTGAAGAGAAAGGTATACTTGCAAATTCATTTTGTGAGGTCAGCACTACCCTGATATTAAAGCCAGAAGAATAATACAAGAAAATAAAATTACAGACTAATATCTCTGATGAACTGAGATGCAAAATTCTCAACAAAATGTTAGCAAACCAAATTCAAGAGCATAGTAAAAGGATCATACACTGTGATCAAGTGGGAGTCATCCCTGATATGCAAGAATGGTTTAACTTAATGCAGGCCAATAAGTATGATACATCACATTAACAAATGAAAAATTAAAATAGTGTAATCATTTCAATAGATGCAAGAAATGCACTTGACAAAATTCAACATCTTTTCATGATAAAAACTCTCAACAAATTAAGTACATAAGGGATGTTCCTCAACACAATAAAAGCCACATCAAGGCCACAGCTAGCATCATATTCAATAGTGAAAGATAAAAAGTCGCTTCCCTAAGATTAAGTACCATTCAAGAATATCCACTCTGATTTCTAGTCAACAGTGCTAGAAGTTCTAGCCAGAGCACTTAGGCAAGAATAAAGAATAATAGACATCCAAATTGGAAAGGAATAGGTAAAATCATCTCTGTTTTCAGGTGACATGTCCTTATATACTGAAAATCCTAAAGACACCACCAAAAACTGTTAGATCTAATATATTCAATAAATAAAATTGGCAAATTTGCAGGACACAAAATCAGCATATAGGAATCAACACCAACAACAAACTATTTGAAAGAGAAATTAATAAAGCAATCTCACTTACAATAGCATCAAAACAATAAAACACTTAAGAATAAATTTAATCAAGAAGTACACTGAAAACTATACAACACTGATTAGAGACTGAAACCAGCACAAAAAAATGGAACAGTATCCTGTGTTCTTGGATTGGAATAATTAATATTGTGAAAATGTCCATACTATCAAAACCAAGACACAAATTCAATGCAATATCTGTCAAAATTTCAATGACTTTTTTTTTCACAGAAATAGTTAAAAACTATCCTAATATTGGTATGGAATTACAAAAGGCCTCATATATCTGAGGCAATTCTAAGAAAGAATAACAAAGCTGGAAGTATCATACTTCCTGATTTCAAATTATATTGCAAAGCTAGTTATCAAAACAGTGTGCTACTGGCATAAAAGTTGGCACATAGACCCATGGAACAGAATAGAGAGCCCAGTTACAAGTTCACTTAGGTATACTCAAGTTTTGGCAAGAGCATTAAGCACACATACAGGAAAATGAAGTGTCTTCAATAAATGGTGCTGAGAAAGTCGGATATCCAAATGCAAAAAACTATAAATGGATACCTACCTATCTTACACCGCTCAAAAAAATTAACTTGAATAAAAGACTCCAATGTAAGGCCTTAAACCATAAAACCTGAGAAGAAAACATAGGGGCAAACATCCTTGACATTAGATTTAGTAATGATTTTTTCATAAAACACTATAAACACAAGCAACATACACTAGAACAAACAAGTGGAACTACGTCAAACTACGGAGCTTCTGCACAGCAAAGGAAGCAATCTATAAATTAAAAACACAAACTAGATTGAGAGAAAATATTCCCAAACCACATATCTGTAAGTGGTTAATATCTAAAATATATAAAGAACTCACACAACACAAAAAGGAGAGTGAAGAAATGAGAGAGAGAAAAGGCTGGCTTAAACTCAGCATTAATAAAAGCTAAGATTATGGCATATGGTTCCATCGCTTCGAGGCAAATAGAAAGGGGAAAAGTGGATGCAGTGACAGACTTTATTTTCTTGGGCTCCAAAATCACTGCAGACAGTGACTGCAGCCGTGAAATTAAAAGGCACTTGCTCCTTGGAAGGAAAGCTACGACAAAACTAGACAGCATAGTAAAAAGCAGAGACATAGTTTTGCCGACAAAGGTCTACATAGTCAAAACTATAGCTTTTCCAGCAGTCATGTATGAATGTGAGAGCTGAACCATAAACAAGGCTGAGCACTGAAGAATTGATGCTTTCGAATTGTGGTGTGAGAGAGGACTCTTGAGAGTCCCTTGGACTGCAAGGAAATCAAACCAGTCAATCGTAAAGAAAATCAATACTAAATATTCAATGGAAAGACTGATGCTAAAGTTGAAACTCCAATAGTTTGGCCACTTGATGCAGAGTCAACNCACTAGAACAAACAAGTGGAACTACGTCAAACTACGGAGCTTCTGCACAGCAAAGGAAGCAATCTATAAATTAAAAACACAAACTAGATTGAGAGAAAATATTCCCAAACCACATATCTGTAAGTGGTTAATATCTAAAATATATAAAGAACTCACACAACACAAAAAGGAGAGTGAAGAAATGAGAGAGAGAAAAGGCTGGCTTAAACTCAGCATTAATAAAAGCTAAGATTATGGCATATGGTTCCATCGCTTCGAGGCAAATAGAAAGGGGAAAAGTGGATGCAGTGACAGACTTTATTTTCTTGGGCTCCAAAATCACTGCAGACAGTGACTGCAGCCGTGAAATTAAAAGGCACTTGCTCCTTGGAAGGAAAGCTACGACAAAACTAGACAGCATAGTAAAAAGCAGAGACATAGTTTTGCCGACAAAGGTCTACATAGTCAAAACTATAGCTTTTCCAGCAGTCATGTATGAATGTGAGAGCTGAACCATAAACAAGGCTGAGCACTGAAGAATTGATGCTTTCGAATTGTGGTGTGAGAGAGGACTCTTGAGAGTCCCTTGGACTGCAAGGAAATCAAACCAGTCAATCGTAAAGAAAATCAATACTAAATATTCAATGGAAAGACTGATGCTAAAGTTGAAACTCCAATAGTTTGGCCACTTGATGCAGAGTCAACTCATTGGAAAAGACCTTGATGCTGGGAAAGATTGAAGGCAAAAGGAGAAGGGGGCAGCAGAGGATGAGACGGTTAGATAGCATCACTGACTCAATGGACGTGAATTTGGGCAAACTCTGGGTGATAGTGAAGGACAGGGGAGCTTGCTATGCTACAGTCCATGGGGTCACAAATTGCTGGACATAACTTTACGACTGAACGACAACATACAACACAATAGCAAAAAAACAAATGCTCCCATTTAAACATGGGAAAATAAGCTAAATAGACATTTTCCAAAGAAGATATATTAATGGCTAATAGATGTGTGAAAGTCTGCTCAACATAATGAGTTATGCACGTGTGTGTGCTAACTCACTTCAGTCACGTCTGACTCTTTGTGATCACATGAATAATAGCCCATCAGGCTCCCCTTTCCATGGGATTCTCCAGGCAAGAATACTTCAGTGGGTTGCCATGCCCTCCTCAACCAATCATGAGAGAAATGCAAAAATAAAAATCACAATAATGACTATTTTCTAAAAGAAAAGAAATAATAAATGTTGGCAAGAATTGGAGAAAAGAGAATGGGAATGTAAACTGGTACAATGATTATGGAAAACAGTATGGTAGTTCCTCAAAGAAAATTGACCACTATATGGTCCAGCAATCCTACTCCTAGGTATATATACCCAAAGGAATTGAAACTAGCATCTCAAAGAGATATCTACATCCATATTCACTGCAGGATTATACACTATAGTCAAGATATGGAAGCAATATGCAATTCAGCCATGAAAAAGAAGGGCAATCCTATCATTTGTAACAACGTAGATTAATGTGGAGGGCGTTATGTCAAGTGAAATAATCAGACCAAAAAAAAAAAAAAAAGCAAATATTGTATGGCATCACTTATATGTGGTACTTTTTAAGTCAATTTTATAGAAACAGAATAGAAAGGTTGTTGCCAGAATCTGAGGTAAGGGGAAATAAAGTGGGTAAATTGAAGGGCACACATTTTTAATGATAAGAAGAATAAGTTCTAGATGTCTCATATATATCATGGTGACTATAATTAATAATGCAGTACTGTATACTTGAAAGTTGCTGAGAGTAGATCTTAATTATTTTCATTACATAAACAAAAGCACTTAACTAGGTGAGATAATATAGTGTTAATTAATTTGATACTAGTAATATTTCACAATGCATGTGTGTATCAAATCATCACATCATATACTTTAAGTACATAAAATTATTCTTGTCAATTTTTCCTCCGTTTAAAAAAGCCAAGTAGGCAGGAAGTCAGAAAATATATAGAAAAGCTAAATAACACTACAGAGCAACATGACCTAACTGACATTATAGCGAAACATACATCAATGCAGAATAAGCATTCTTTTTAAAAATTTATGGAACGTTAACCAAGCTAGACCACGTTCTTGGCCATAAGACACACCTTAACATATATAAAAGAATAAAAATTATACAGTGTCTGCTCTTGGATGACACTAGCAATTAATTAAACTAGCAATTAATAAAAGAAAGACAATTAGAGAACCCCAAAATACATGGAGATTAAATGACATACTTCTAAATAACACACAGATCAGAGAAGACATCTCAAGTGAAATTTTTAAATATTTTAAACTACATGACAATGAAAATGCTAGTTATCAAATTTTGTGGAATACAGTGAAAGCAGTACTTAGAAGGGTACTTATAGCATTAAATATATATTAGCAAAGAAGAAAGATCTAAAATAGGTCATCTAAGTTTCCACCTTAGCAAAATAGAAGAAAGAAGAACAAACTAAATCAAAAGCAAGCAGAAAAAGTCTTCAGGTTCAAGATGGTGGAGTAGAAGGATGTGTGCTCATCTCCTCTTGCAAGAGCACCAAAATCACAACTAGCTGTTGAACAACCATTGACAAGAGTCTGGTGGAAAAAATCAAGTCCCATACCCATCAAGTGGATGACCCGCAAACTGGGGAACACTATTACCAAAGAACCTCTCCCACTGTTGCGAAGGTTTTGAGCCCCATGTCAGGCTTCCTAGCCTGGGGGTCCAAAAATGGACTGGGAATCCCAGGGAATCTGGCCTTGAAGGCTAATGGAGTTTGATTACAGGACTTCCACAGGACTTGAGGAAACAGAGTCTTAGAGGGTACAAAGAAAATTTTTTGCTCACCAATACCCAGAGGAAAGGAGCAATGACCTCATGGAAGACTGAACCAAAACTACCTGCTAGTGTTGGAGGGTCTCCTATGGAGGCGTGTGTTGGCAGGGGCTCTTCTCAGGGACAGAGGCACTGGTAGCAGCACTCCTGGAAGATCCCCCTTGGTGTAAACCCTCTCGGAGGTCACCATTAAACCTACCATAGAGCCTGTAGACTCCAGGGCTGGGTCACCTCAGGCAGAACAACTAACAGAGAGGGACAATCTCATCCATCAGCAGATAATTGGATTAAAAGCTTTACTGGGCAAGGCCCTGCTTATCAGAGCAAGATTTAGTTTTTCCCATCCTGTCCCTCCCATCAAGAAGCTTACAGAAGCTTCTTAGCCTCATCCACCAGAGGGTACACAGAAGCCAGACAAACCACAATACCACAGTGGCTAGAACAAAAACCACATTACAGAAAGTTAACCAGGATGAAAAAGCAGAGTTATGTTCCAGATGAAGTAACGAGACAAAACCCCAGGAGAACAACCAAAAGAAGTGGAGATAGGCCATCTGTCAGAAAAGAATTCAGAATAATGATAGTGACGATGATCCAGGATCTCGGAAACAGAATGGAGACGATGCAAGAAATGTTCAACAAAGACCTAGAAGAACTAGAGAACAAGCAGGTGGAGATGAACAATTGCATTAGGAGGAGTCAATTGCAGAATGACTGAGACAGAAGGAATCAGTGACTCGGAAGACAGAATGGTGGAAATCACTTGACAAAGTACACTATAGAAAAAGAATGGAAAAAAATCAAGATAGCCTAAGAGACCTCTGAGATAACATTAAATGCACCAACATTAACATTATCCAGGTCCCGGAAGGAGAAGAGAAGGAGAAAGGACCTGGGAAAATAGCCGAAGAGATAATAGCTGAATATATCCATAACATGGGAAAGGATATAGTCTACCAAGCCCAGAAAGTGCAGAGAGAGCCATGCAGGACAAACCAAGGAGGAACAGCCCAAGACTCACAGTAATCAAACTAACAAAAATTAAAGACAAAGATAAAATATTAAAAGCAACAAGTGAGAAATGACAAATAACATACAGGGGAATCCCATCAGGTTATCAGCTGATTTCTCAACAGAAACTCTACAAGCCAGAAGGGAATGGCATGATATATTTCAAGTGATGAAAGAGAAGAACCTACAACCAAGAATACTCCAGCCAGCAAGACTCATTCAGATTTGACGGAGAAATCAAAAGCTTTCCAGACAGGCAAAGGTTAAGGGAATTCAGCACCACTAAACTAGCTTTACAACAAATGTTAAGGGAACTTCTCTAGGCAGGAAACATAAGAGAAGGAAAAGACCTACAGAAAACAAGTCCAACACAATTAAGAAAATGGTAATAGGGTCATACATGTTGATAATCACCTTAAATGTAAGTAGGTTAAATGCACCAACCAAAAGACATAGACTGGCCGGGCAGACGAAAGCACGTGCATGTATGCTCTTCCACCTACCACATCAGTCTGCTTGACCCTCCAAATTGTATGTAATTATTTTATATTGTTAGGTTAATTATGTTCCCATTATGACTTGCAATTGTGATTCTCTTTTATTTCTTGTCAGGCTATTGATTGTGAAAATTGATAAGCATCTACTATTGTGATTATGTAACTATTACTCAGTTAACACCATCATATGTGATTGATTAACAGAAAAATAAGAGAATTCCATACCACCAAAACCCAGACAAAAACATTACAAAAAAGAAAGAAAATTACATGCCAGTATATCTCAAGAGCACAGTGCAAAAATTCTCAACAATGTCTTAGCAAATAAAATTCAACAATGATGTCCATCAACAGATGAATGGATAAGAAAGCTGTGGTACATATACACGATGGAGTATTACTCAGCCATTAAAAAGAATACATTTGAATCAGTTCTAATGAGATGGATGAAACTGGAACCAATTATACAGAGTGAAGTAAGCCAGAAAGAAAAGCACCAATACAGTATACTAACTCATATTTATGGAATCTAGAAACATGGTGATGATAACCCTGTATACAAGACAGAAAAAGAGACACAGATGCATGGAATGGACTTTTGGACTTTGAGGGAGAGGGAGAGGGGGGGAAGGTTTGGGAGAATGGCACTGAAACATGTGTGCTGTCGTGTGGGAAATGAAGCATCGGTCTATATTCGGTTCGGGATACAGGATGCTTGGGACTGGTGCATGGGGATGATCCAGAGAGTTGATGTGGAGTGGGAGGTGGGGGGAGGGGTTCAAGATTGGGAACTCATGTACACCTGAGATGAAAAATAAAAATAAAAATTAAAAAAAAAAAAAGAGTGGGACACAACAGTGACTAAAAAACAACAACAACAACAACAAAATTCAACAATGTATAAAGAGAATTGTACACCTTGATCGAATGGAATTTATCTAGATATGCAAGGCGGTTCAGCATTCAAAAATCAATTATGTATCACATAATCGTGATACATACTGATACATACAATTATATATCAATACATATTGATACATACAATTATGTATCAATTATCCATCACATCAATAGATTTAAAAAGAAAAATCACATGATCATGTTAATAGATGCAGAATAGGCATTTTATAAAATTCAGCACCCATTCATTATCAAAACTCTCAGTAAACTAGGAATATAGGGGAACTCCCTCAATTTGACAAAGAATATCTATCCCAAAACCCTACAGTTAACATTACACTTAATGATAAGAAACTGGAAGCTTTCCCATTAGGATCAAGAATAAGGCAAGACTGTCCCACTCCCCTCTCCTTTTCAACATCATACTGAAAGTACTAGCTAAAGATGAGAAAGAGGTGGGGAAGAGCATACAGATTGAGAAGGAAAAATTAAAACTGTTCACAGATGACATGATAGTCTATGTAGATAATCTGAAGGAATCAACAACAAAAAATCCTGGAATTTGTAAACTATTATAGCAAGGCTGTAAGATAGAAGATTTGGAGAAGGCGATGGCACCCCACTCCAGTACTCTTGCCTGGAAAATCCCATGGATGGAGGAGCCTGATGGGCTGCAGTCCATGGGATCGCGAAGAGTTGGACACGACTGAGCAACTTCCCTTTCACGCACTGGAGAAGGAAATGGCAACCCACTCCAGTGTCCTTGCCTGGAGAATCCCAGGGATGGGGGGGGCTGGTGGGCTGCTGTCTATGGGGTTGCACAGAGTTGGACACGACTGAAGTGACTTAGCAGCAGCAGCAAGATAGAAGATTAATATATCAATACAAAAATCCATTGCTTTCCTATATATCAGCAATAAACAAGCAAAATTTAAAATTAAAAACATAATCCATTTACATTAGGACCTCCAAAACTTAAATGCTTGGATATAATCTAGCAAATATATATAAAATTTGTATGAGGAAAACTGCAANGACTTAGCAGCAGCAGCAAGATAGAAGATTAATATATCAATACAAAAATCCATTGCTTTCCTATATATCAGCAATAAACAAGCAAAATTTAAAATTAAAAACATAATCCATTTACATTAGGACCTCCAAAACTTAAATGCTTGGATATAATCTAGCAAATATATATAAAATTTGTATGAGGAAAACTGCAAAACTCTGAAGAAGAAAATTTTAAAACTAAATAGAAAGATATTCAATGTTCATGGATAAGAAAACTCAATATTGTCAAGACGTTAGTTCTTTCCAACTTGACCTATATATTCAATGCAATCTCAATAAAAATCACAGCAAGTTGTTTTGTGGATATGAACAGGCTAATTCTAACACTTATATGGAGAGATGGAAGACCCATAACACCCAACACAGTATTAAAGAACAAAACTGGAAGACTGATGTTACTAAGAAGACTTATTATAAAGCTACAATAAACAAGACATGTGGTACTGGCAGAAGAACAGGCGAATGAAACAGAACAGAGTCCAGGAATAGACCCCTGTTGACATTGTAAGTTGCTCTTTGACACAGAAGAAAAGGCAATGTATTGAGTTAAAGATAGTCTTTTCAACAAATGGTGCTGGTACATGCAACTAGACATTCACGTGAAAAAAAGAATCTAGACACAGACCTTAAATCATTCACAAAAATTAACTCAAAATGATCCATAAACATAAGCATAAAACAAAACTATAAAATAACAAGAGAGAAAACCTGGATGACATTGGGTATGGCACTTACTATTTAAATGTAACATCAAAGGCAGAACTCACAAAATACATAATTGACAACCTGGGCTTCATTAAAATTAAAAATGTCTGCTTTGTGAAAACCATTGTCAAGAGAATAAAAAGACAAGCCACAGACTGAGAGAAATTACTTGTAAAAGATGCACCTGATAAAGAACTATTATCTAGAATACAGGAAGAATTCGTAAAACAATAAGAAAAGAAAGAACCTGATTTTAAAATGTGCCAAATACCTTAACATCTCACCAAAGAAGATACACAGATAGAAAATAAGCACATGACAAAATGCTCCATATCACATGTCATTACATAATTGCAAATTTAAACTGTAAGATATCACCATATACCTATTTTAAAAGTCAAAAGTCGGAACACCAATATCGAATGCTGGCAAGGATGTGGAACAATAGGAACTCTTATTTATTTATGATGGGAATGCAAAATGGTACATCCGCTTTGGAAGATAGCTTAGCAGTTTCTTACAAAATTAAATATACTCTCATCATCAGCCAGTTCAGTTCAGTTCAGTCGCTCGGTTGTGTCCGACTCTTCGTGACCCCATGAATTGCAGCACACCAGGCCTCCCTGTCCATCACCAACTCCCGGAGTTCACTCAAACTCATGTCCATCGAGTTGGTGATGCCATCCAGCCATCTCATCCTCTGTCATCCCCTTCTCATCCTGCCCCCAATCCCTCCCAGTATCAATCTTTTCCAGTGAGTCAACTCTTTGTATGAGGTGGCCAAAGTACTGGAGTTTCAGCCTTAGCATCATTCCTTCCAAAGAACACCCAGGACTGATTTTCTTTAGAATGGACTGGTTGGATCTCCTTGCAGTCCAAGGGACTCTCAAGAGTCTTCTCCAACACCACAGTTCAAAAGCATCAATTCTTTGGCACTCAGCTTTCTTCACAGTCCAACTCTCACATCCATACATGACCACAGGAAAAACCATAGCCTTGATTACACGGACCTTTGTTGGCAAAGTAATGTCTCTACTTTTGAATATGCTATCTAGGTTGGTCATAACTTTTCTTCCAAGGAGTAAGCATCTTCCAACTTCATGGCTGCAGTCACCATCTGCAGTGATTTTGGAGCCCCCCAAAATAAAGTCTGGCACTGTTTCTACTGTTTCCCCATCTATTTCCCATGAAGTGATAGGACCAGATGCCATGATCTTTATTTTCTGAATGTTGAGCTTTAAGCCAACTTTTTCACTCTCCTCTTTCACTTTCATCAAGGGGCTCTTTAGTTCCTCTTCACTTTCTGCCATAAGGGTGGTGTCATCTGCATATCTGAGGTTATTGATATTTCTCCTGGCAATCTTGATTCCAGCTTGCGTTTCTTCCAGTCCAGCATTTCTCATGATGTACTCTGCATAGAAGTTAAATAAGCAGGGTGACAATGTACAGCCTTGACGTACTCCTTTTCCTATTTGGAACCAGTCTGTTGTTCCACGTCCAATTCTATAGAGCCCACTAATTGCACTCCATGGCATTTACCCCAATTAGTTGAAACCTTGTGTCCACACAAAAGCCTACACATGAACATTTATAGAAGTGTTATTAAGAATTGCCCAAACTTGGAGGTAACCAATATGCCTTTCAGTAGGTGAATGGATAAACAAACTGTGGATCATCTAGGCATTGGAATAATATGCAGAACTAAATAAATAATCTATCAAGCCAAGAAAAGACCTGGAGAAACCTTAAATGCATATTACTAAATGAAAGAAGCTAATCTGAGAAGGCAACAGAGTATATGATTCCAACTATATAATATAGAAAAAGCAAAACTATGGAGACAGTTAAAAAGAATCAGTGATTGCTATTGATTGTTAGCAATGATGGCTATGGGAGATGAACAGGTAGAGCATAGAGGAATTTTAGGGCAGTGAAAATATTCTGAATGAGAGTACAATGATGAATATGTGTTATTATACTTTTGTTCAAGCATGTAGCTCTAAAGAGCCAAGAGTGAATCCTACTGTAAACTCTGGACTTGAGGTAATTATGTGTCAATGTAGGTTCATCAGTTTGTAACAAACGTAGCATTCTGGTAGGAGATGTTGGTAAGGGAGTAACTCGCATGTGAGAGAGGTAGTCAGTACAGGACATGTCTTCAGGCTTCTCTTAATTTTGCTGTGAACATGAATCTGAAAAAACCTATACCCTATATGATGCTTATTAATAACAATGATGATTCTTACCCCCCAACATGGGAAACAATGCAATGACCTTCACTTTCACCTCTTATATTTAGCACTGGGTTAGAAATCCTAATAAGTGTGTTGCTGTTCAGTCACCAAGTCATATCCGACTCTTCACAACCCATGGACTGCAGCGTGCTGGACTTCCCTGTCCTCACCACCTCCCCCAGTTTGCCCAAATTCAAGTCCATCGAATCGGTGATGCCATCCAACCATCTCATCCTCTGTTGCCCTTTTCTCCTAGCAAGTACAATAAGGCAATAAAAAGAAACAAAAAGGATATAGTTTTGGTAAGTATTAGCTAAGCTCTATTTATAGATGACATAGGTTCATAAAATAAGGAGTCAATCTACAAAAATCTTACTGAAATGAGTAAGCAAATTAGAAATGTTTTAGAATAAAATGTCAATAGACAAATATACGTTGTATTTTCATATATTAACAGTGGATTACTAGGAATTAAACTTTTAAAAATATCACTTCTATCACCATTAAAATATGAAATATTTAGACATAAAATTAAAACATATAGAACACTGCTGAGAAAAATTAAAGAAAATTTAAGTAAGTGGATAAAAAAGAGGTCATATTCATGTATTGGAAGACTCGGGATGTTAAGATGCATTTTCTGCCTAAATCAATTTATAGATTCAACAGGAAATTCGACCAAAATTCTAGTAGGTTTTAAAAATAGAATTGACAAGTTGATTCTAAGAGTTACATAAATAAATAAAGGAACTAGGATAGATAAAATGATTTTGCTAAAAAAAAAAAAAAAAAGAACACAGTTGGAGAACTTATAATACTTGATGTCAGATCTTACTTATTATAGTGAAGAAAAGAAGCCAGGTGCAAAAGGGTATATACTACATGATTCCATTTATATTAAACTCCAGGAAAACTAGAGAGGTAGAAAACAAATAAATGGTTGCCTGAGGTCAGGGAGGGGTAGAAGGTAGTGATTAACTGGGAAAGGCCACAAGGAAACCTTCTAGGGCAAGAAAAAGGAATGCTCTATATCTTGTCTATGGTGGTGGTCATACTGCTTTATATATTTGACAAAACTCGTTGGTCCATATACTTAAAATATGTGTGTTTTATCATAATAAATTATACGCCAATGAAACGTATCTTTAAAAATAATATCTATTAAGATATCCCTATGAAAGATAAAGAACGGGTACACATTTACTTCAGATTTCCCCTAAATCCCTCTTCTCAATGTTTGTCAAAAGCACTTGGTAATTTTACCTCAGTTTTATCATTGCCAAGTCATTATTGGTTTTACATTGTTACCTTTTAAAATCAACTAAGAAAGGAGTTTACTTCAAAACAACGACAACAGTTTAGACTGTTTGTCCACATTACTTCAACAATCACCACAGTTTCGTTTATATCATGACTTCCCCATTTGTGAACTCTTGTTCTCTCTCGTTAGCTGGTTTATATTTCTAAGTAAGTAATTTTCCAGAAGACATAGATGTGGTATCTTTCCTGAAAACGTGTGTAACCGAGAGTTTATTTCAACTGCCTTCATACACAATAGCATCTTACCTTTCACATGGAATTCTTGAATTTCAACTTTCCTTTAAAAATTCTGGATGGGTTACTTCTGGTTTCTTCTGCTCTCTAACATGGCAAAGAAATACGAGCCCAGCTTGATTACTGTCGGCATTGAGAAATTCTTCCTTTGGTCCCAGACCTCCTGATTTTCCGTATTTCTCGGGACGGTCCTTTTCACAGTCCTTTCTAATTCTTCTTCCTCCCCTGTTCTTGAATGCTGATGCTGCTAGAGCCTCTGTCTCGGCTCTCTTTCCTTCTCATGCTGAGCCAAGGGTTACAAATTCAGTCAACTCTACAATTTAAGACAATTATTTCCTTGGGGAAAATAATTTTCCAATTTTTCCAATTGTCTTGTCTTATTTGTCAATAAGACAAATTGTTTTCTTGGGAAATGCATATGGCCACCAGGAATTAAAGTGATATAAAGCCTTAAGAGACCAATAATTAAGGAACAAATGGAGAAGATTCATGTAGAACTACATCCAAAAATGGTGCAATGGCCTGAGTGCCTTACCAGTTCACAGGATGGAGGACTTACATGCCACATAAACCGTGAGAGAAAAAAGAAAAAGACACAAAAGACCACAGTTTATTCTCTTAATGTAGATTATCATTATACAAAAACACAGTAAATAAAGCAAGAAACCTAAATTACTTAATAGCACTATAAAATCAAATCCAGTATATTATATAAAGGAATAATATGTGCCAATGGGCATTACTCAAATAAATACGATTTAATAGGAAATAATACGTTAATATGGATTTTCCTGGTGGCTCAGACAGTAAGGAATCTGCCTGCAGTACAGGAGACCTCGGTTCAATCCCTGAGTCAGGAAGATCCCCTAGAGAAGGAAGTGGCGGCCCACTCCAGTATTCTTGCCTGAAGAACTCCATGGACAGAGGAGCCTGGCGGGCTACAGTCCATGGGGTTGCATGCAAAATCAGATATGGCTGAGCAACTAACACACACACAATACATTAATAAAGTTTACTGCATCCTTAGGCAAAAGGAGAAAACCCTATGAGAGATATGAAAAGGCAAGAAAAATCTGCTTTCTCTCGAGATGCAGAAAATGACAAGGGAGCACTGCTTCCCCTCATAGAAAATGGTTTAAGAAAAGCCAGATAAACTATAAGATTATCAGTCTATCTGAACCCATCAGTGAACTGATGTCACAGGTGACAACATGAACTAGATACCAAAGAGTGAAAAGCCCATTTGAGGAGAAATGGAATAAGCCAACTATGTCCTTCTGGCAGAGGGCAGAAGGAAGGGGCAGTTCCACGAGAATAGTGGTCCTCTGCTAGAGGAATTTGTAAGATGGGAGATTTCGAAGACAACCTTAGCAAGAAATCCTCAGACCCAGTTCAAACAGAAGCTAGATTAACTCAACAACCACCCCCCCACCTCAATACACACATATATACTAATGGTCTCACAGAAAAAGTCATGTCCGTCTCAGGCAGAAGAACTATTTGTCTCAGTCTGTGCGGTTTTCTTCACACCACGTCCAACATTCAACAAAAAATTACAAGATGCATTTTTAAAAGCTATAAAAAAATTGTCAAGNCCCCCCACCTCAATACACACATATATACTAATGGTCTCACAGAAAAAGTCATGTCCGTCTCAGGCAGAAGAACTATTTGTCTCAGTCTGTGCGGTTTTCTTCACACCACGTCCAACATTCAACAAAAAATTACAAGATGCATTTTTAAAAGCTATAAAAAAATTGTCAAGAGATAAGGCAATCCATAGGACCAGACCAAGAGATGAGCCAGATGTTGGAATGATCACCTTAAAATAACTGATTAATTCATTAAAGGATCTAGTGGGAAAAGCATGTTTAAATAGATGGGGAATTTAAACATGGAGATGAAAACTATTTTAAAAATCAGGTAGAAATACTGGGGTGGGGAGGACATTATTATATCAGAGATACAGAAGAATTTCTTTGGTAGGTTTATCAGTAGACTAGATACAGAAAAGAATCACTGAACCTAAAGGTAGGTCAATAGCTGTTTTCCAAACTGAGGTACAGAGAGAACATAAACAATACTCCAAAGCTTTAGGATAATACCAAATTGAGTTACAAAAGAAGAGAGAAAGAACTTGCAAGAAGAAATATTTGAAGAGGTAGTGGCAGGGAACTCTTCCAACTTATTGAAGGACAACAAACCACACAGTCAAGAAACTCGGAGAAAAAATATTAAAAAGAAATCCCAACAGAAATCCCAGTAAGTTTTTGGTAGAAATTGGCAAGATAGCCCTAAAATTTACTGGCATACCATGTTCAGTTGTACTTTGCTTTATTGTGCCTTGCAGATATTGTATTTTTTTCTTTACTAAATTGAAGGTTTGTGGCAACCCTACACTGAGCAGGTGTAGCACTGCCATTTTCCCAACATTTGCTTACTTCCTGTCTCTGTTACATTTTGGTAATTCTTGCAATATTTCAAATATTTTCATGATGATTGTATGTGTGATGGTGATCTGTAATCAGTGATTTTTGATGCCACTGTTAGAAGTGTTCTGGGCACCACAATCCATGCCCATTTAAGACAGTACACTTAATTGATATATGCTGCATGTGTTCTTACTGCTGCACCAACTGGCTGTTCTCCCATCTCTCTCCTTCCTCTTGAGCCTCCCTTATCCCCGAGACACAAGAATATTGAGATTAGATCAACCGATACTCCTATAATGGCATCTAACTGTTTCAGTGAAAGGAAGAATCTTGTGTCTCTCACCTTAAATCAAAAGCTAGAAATGATTAAGCTTAGTCAGGAAGGCATGTCAAGGGTTGAGAGAGGCCAAATCTAGGCCTCTTGCACAAGTTAATCAAGTTAACTTGTGAATGCAAAGAAGAAGTTCTTGGGGGAAGCTAAAGGTGCCACTGCAGTGAACACATGAATAGTAAGTAAGTGAGACAGTTTTATTGCTGATATGGATAAAGTTTTAGTGGCATGGACAGAAGATCAAACCAGTCACAGGATTCCCCTGAGCCACAGTTTAATCCTGAGTAAGGCTCTAACTCTCTTCAATACTGTGAAGACAGACAGGTGAGGAGGCTGCACAAGAAAAGTTTGAAACTAGAAGAGGTTGGTTCCTGAAATTTAAGAAAAGAAACCATCTTAATAACATAAAATTGCAGGAGGAAGCTGCAAGTACTGATGCAGAAGCTGCAACAAGTTTTCCAGAAAATCCAGCTAATACGACTAACAAAGGAGGTCCACTAAATAAGAGATTTTCAATGTAGATGAGACATCCTTGCAACCATGTAGGATTTTCACAGCTACAGAGATGTGAATGCCTGTCTTTGAAGTTTCAGAGGACAGGCTGACGCTCTTGTTGGGGGTTAATGAAGCTGGTGACTTTAAGTTGAAGCCAGTGCTCACTCACCAAATGGAAAANAACAAAGGAGGTCCACTAAATAAGAGATTTTCAATGTAGATGAGACATCCTTGCAACCATGTAGGATTTTCACAGCTACAGAGATGTGAATGCCTGTCTTTGAAGTTTCAGAGGACAGGCTGATGCTCTTGTTGGGGGTTAATGAAGCTGGTGACTTTAAGTTGAAGCCAGTGCTCACTCACCAAATGGAAAATCCCAGGACCCCTAAGAATTTTGCTAATCTGCTCCGTCTGTGCTCTAGAAATAGAACAACAAAGCCTGGTTGACAGCAACTCTGTTTACAATATGGTTTATTGGATATTTTAAGCCCACTGTTGAGACCTACTGGTCAGAAAAAAATATCCCTTCCAAAATGGCACTGTTCACTGATAATGTACCTGGCTACCCAAGAGATCTGATTGAATATACAGTAAATTAATCTTATTCCAGCTACCACAGCATCCATTTTGCAGTTCATGAATCAAGGAGTAATTTTAACTTTCAAGCTTTATTATTGAAGAAATACATTTCATAAGACTCTAGCTGCCATAGATAGTGATCCCTTGGATGGATCTGAGCCAAGTAAGTTGTAAGTCTTCTGGAAATGCTTCACCATTCTAGATTTCATTAAGAACATCTGTGATTCATGGAAAGATGTAAAAATATCAACATTAACAGGAGTTTGGAAGAAGTTGACGCCAGCCCTCACAGGTGACTATGAAAGAATCAAGATTTCCATGAAGGAAGCAACTGCACATGTGATGGAAATAGCAAGCAAAGTAGAATTAGAAGTGGAGACTGAAGCTGTGGCTGAATTTCTGTGATTTCATAATAAAACTTTTCATGGATGGGGAGTCTCTTCTTACCAATACAGAAATTGCACACACATAACTTAGACTATAGTATAGTGTAAATACAACTTTATGTGCACTGAGAAGCCAAAAAATTCATGTGACTTGCTTTACTGAGATATTCGCTTTATTGCAGTGATCTGGAATCACACCTGCAATATCTCTGAGGTATGCCTATATATGGAAAAGCAAAGGAACTAAAATAGCCAAAATAATTTTGAAAAAGAAAGTTGAAAGACTCACACTATCTGATTTCAAGATTCATATACAGCTATAGTAATCAAGATAGTGATGTTGGTGAAAAGACAGAAACTATGATCAACAGAACAGAATAAAGACACAGCCTCACAAATACGGGTAACTGATTTTTGGTGAAGGATTAAAAATGATTCATACATAAAGGATAGCTTTTTCAACAAATGGTGCTGAAATAATTAGGTATCTATATGCAAAATAATTTACTTCAATCCATACTTCACTCCATATAAAAATTAACTCAAAGTGTATTATAAGCCTAAATATAAATTCTAAAACTTCTAGAAAAAAAATTTAGAGGAAATGTTTGTGACTTTGGACTGAGTAAGATTTTATAGCTATAACCTAAAAAGCACAATTCATAAAAAAAAATCAATAAATTAGACTTTATCTAATTAAAACATTCTACTCTTCAAAAGGCACAGTTTAGAAAATGAAAAGCCAGGACATAGATTGTAAAGAAATACTTGTAAAATGCATATATAATAAGGAATTTGTGTCTAGAATATATAAGGAATAATTATAACTTAATAATAGGAAAATAAGAAACCCAAACAAAAAAAGTACAAATGATTTAAGCGCTTAACCAAAGAACATGTATGGATAGCAAATAAGCACATAAACAGAGGCTGAACATCATTAATGGTTAGGAAAAAGTAAATTAAAAACACAATATGGTACCACTACATTTCTATTAGAATGGCTAAAGTTTTAAAAACTGATAATACCAAGTGCTGCTGAGGAATATGATTAATCAGGAGTCTGAAACACTTTTTGGTGGAAATGCAAAATAATACAGCCTCTGAGGAAAATGTTTGGCAGTTTCTTTTAAAGTTAAAAGATACATTTACTCTTAATGTGACTCAGAAATTCTATTCCTAGGAATTTACTCAAGAAGAATGAAAACATATGGCTACCCAATGACTGGAATGTAAATTTTTAGGAGCTTCATTTATAATAGGCCCAAATTGGAACCGTCTTACACTGTTTGTGGGAATATAAATTGGTGCAGCCACTATGGAAAACAGCATGGTGGTTCCTCAGAAAACTAAAAATGCAGTTGCCATATGATCCAGCAATCCGACTCCTGGGCATATACACAGAAAAAAACTATAATTTGAGACGATACATACACCCCTATGTTCACAGCAATGCTATGTACAACAGCCCAGACGCGTAAGCAACCTACATGCCCATCTGAATGGATCAAGAAGATGTGGGGTGTGTGTAAAATGGAATATTACTCAGCCATCAAAAAGAACGAAATAAAGTGCTATTTGCAGCAAGATTGATGGACCTAGAGATTATCACACTAAACAAAGTAAATCGGAAAAAGACAAATACCACATGATAGTCACTCACACGTGGAATCTAAAACACGACACAAATCGACATATCTACAAAACAAAAACAGGCTCACAGATATAGAGAACAAATTTATGGTTGCCAAGGAGGGTGGATGGGAGTTTGGGATTAGCAGATGTGACCTATCATATATAGGACAGACAAACAGCCCAGTCTCATTATGCAGCCCAGAGAGCTACATTCAATATCCTGTGAGAAAGCACAACAGAAAAGAATATGGAGGAGAATGTATGTGTGCACGGCTGAGTCATTTTGTTGCACAGAAGAAATTAACACAACCAACTAGTAAACGGATAAGCGGATTATGTTGCATCCATATAACGGGATACTACACGGCAATAGAAAGAAATGCAGTACTGATATGAATGAATCTTAAAAGTATTATGCAAAGTGAAAGAAGCCGGACACAAAACAATGTGTACGATACGATTTCATTTATTTGACATTCTAGGAAAGGCAGAACTATAGGGATTAGAAATCTCCAATATATCCTCCAAGTTCACAAGCTTAAATAGTCTCCAAGTTAAATTTTCTTCAGGCAAATTAACTGAAGCAAAAATAAACTTGTGTGACGACAAATTAAACTCAAGTTTTCGCCCTTTTAGAATGCAGAAGGATGTTCATCATGGCACTATTTATAATAAATGCTTAAAGGAAAACGTTGGTCAAATAATGTATGAAAAGAATATAGCCATTCAATCACGCTATAGAGAATACTAATGACATATGGAAATGGTGATGTCATACACGTAGGAGGAAAAGACAGGATACACAATAGAAACACGAAAAGCTAACAAGTGTTGTGGTGGTTACTATACCCACACAGCTGGGACTCCTCTGAGGGCTCTATAAATGCCGTCCCATTCAGCTATGGCAACTACCATATTATTATTGTCGTTGTTATTAGCTTGAGATCCAGGACCTGAAGTTTAGGAAAAGGGATCTAACATGCAGCAAATAGTGGAGCCTGGATCTGAACCGAGGTTGTCCGGTCCTGGACCCCACTTATAACCAGTATGCTTTATTGTCTGCATCCGGCATGACTCTGAATCTGTATTAAAAAAAAAAAAAATACAATATGTGCCTGGAAGCAGCTGTACCAAAATGTTAACACACTCACATTTTGGTGGGGTTACAGAGAATTTTATTTTACTTTTCTATGCTTTTAAGATTTACACCAAAAGAAAAAAATGTTTATAAAAAGAAGTAAAATAATACATGAGATTTAAACAGGTGAAGACCCAGTCTTACCTGGAAAAATTGCCTCCTCATGAGACACCACATTCTAAGAGGGAGTCTAGTCCCTGTGTGTCCCTGGGGGCTATGCTATAAGGGCCTTGCACACTCCCTGGCTCTGCCCTCCTACCTGGGGTCACCCACCTCAGAAGTCTAGGATGAGCTGAGAAATACAGTCTCCAGAGAAAAACCTCCCAGCTGCTTCTGCCAGTCATCCTGGACAGCTGCCTGGAGTGAGGCTGGGAGCACTCAGCTCTTTCTGAGCCTGACGCAGGGCTGGCCCTGGGTCCACAGCTGAGCACGGGCAGCATAGATCCCAGCCTCCCACCCCTGGAGCTGGGGTAGGGGAGATGGTGGAGGACAGAGAGCCCCGGGGCACTGGTGGCAAATGTTAACTGAAAAAGAAAAGACCTGTTTGATTAGACATGAAAGAAGAAAGAAAGACATGTCTTTCTTCCTCCAAGCTCCCCTTCTTTCCCCCACCCTACCCTCCCGGAGCTGTGTTCAAACCCCATTGCATTTGGAGGGAAATCCAACCCATGTGTTTCTGATTCATTTACACTTAACTCATCAAAACCCTATTTTGAAAGAGACCATTGGATGGGCTACAAAGCCTGAGCAGAGCTCCCACTGCTGCAGGCTGGTTGTGGGCTCACCAAACACCCCTTCTAATCCACCAGGCCTGTGCTCAGGCTCTGCCCCGTGATGAGGGCTGTCTGAACTACACTCCCTGGCCTGGCCCCCTTGGAGCCCTTCCCCACAGCCTTCCATTTCTTTGGGAGCTCAGGCTGCCTGCAAGGGTCTGGGAAACTCACATGCTACGGAGGGGCCTCAAACGTGCCATCCTCCCTGGGGTAAGGCTGGGTTTGAGATGAGTTTGTAGAGGAAAACTTGAAAGAAGGACATTAACAGTGAGATTCCAGGCAGAGAAAACACATTTGGGGGCCAGGTGCCCTGTATGGGGTGTCCATCACAGTGGGCCCATCTCAGAGGAAGTAATGAGAGGAAGAAGCAGGGTGCCTTGTTGTCCACGTCTGTCTCTCCCATCACTTCTCAGCCTCATACCAGCTTGCACTGGATTTGAATGAAGAGATTGTCTTTCATCAGGAAGCACCTACTCACCACCACCAGGCCCAGAAGGTTTTCTTGAGTCAACGTGGGTGGTGCTCAGTGTCAACTATGCGTACAAAGGCAAGTTCTCCCAAGCAGACACTTGGGAGTCATTAAGCCAAAAATGGTTGTCTCAGATGCAAAGCGCGTCAGAGCTAGGAAAGACGGAGAACTTTGTGGTTCAGCCCTCACGTTTATAGATCAATTCCCATGAGATCCTCCTCCAGAAGGATTTTCAGTAAGCCAAGCTTCTTGCTCCACTCACTTGCTGCTTTGGAAGAGCACAGGGTGTGGTCAGAAGACACCAGGAAGGCTTGGCTCCTTCCAAGCAACAGCTAGAGTGAAACACACGGGAGCGAGAACGGAACCAGGAGAGTGGAAACCGAGTCCTTCTGGGTCACCATCACATACATTTGGCTGGTACAATAACCCCCTTCGTTGTGTGCGTGCTGCTCCCTTTCCCCTTTGGTTCTGGCAGGAGGCAAGCAGTGCCCTGTGGGGACCTGAGGGGGGACATCAGGGACTGAATGGGATGGGGGCCAGAAGATAAATGCCACTAGTGACATTTTATGGGGAGGTCCTTTCATCAGGAAGCTCAGAAAGGCTCAGTGTCACCAGCTACTAGGTTTTGACACCAGAGTCAAAAGCCACATCTTTCTGGCTCTAAAATCCATGCAACCGAAGAAACAGGATGGGTAGATAGAGCGGGGAAGCTAGAGATGGCTCTAGGCTCCTGTTGATAAACAAGGAAGCTTCCAGAAGGAGCTGCTGTTATGCAGGCCCTGAAAGAAGAAGAGGAGGAGGGCTTGCAGTGGAGGGGAACAGGATGGTCCAAACGGATGAATCAAGGACCCTGCCAGTGGGGCACTCAGAGGCTCTGGACACTGACGGTACAGGGTGGTTGCACCAGAAACCTACCAGCAGGTGGCAGTATTTCAGAACAAGAAGGTGACAACTTAGGCCCATGGCAGAAAGAGGAGTCACTGAGCTCTTACTGTGTGCCAGGTATTGTCATAAATGTCTCGTACAGAGTCTTCACAACAATTCAGGGAGGTACGTACTATTATTAGCTCCATTTTACACATGAGAAGGGTTTAGTAATTTGTTCAAAGCCACAGAGCCAGGAAGTACTGGAACTCAGATTCTTACCCAGGCAGCCAACTCCAGATAGAGACCTAAACTCTATACAGATGTAACATCATGCCTCCGTCCATGGCATATGCTGAATTTTCATCATGGATTAAGTGTTGTGCTGGGGGTTAGAGACCCCAAAGTGGTCCAGACAGCATCCCACTCAGACTCTGATTCTCTGGGATGATGGAGGTAGGCAGCAGCTAAGGGGCCAGGCACTGACTGGGTCCTCAGACCTGGCTCACATCTGGCTCAGGCCTTCAGTTTTTTAATCTGTCTATTGCTATTGCTAAAAGTCACTTCAGTCGTGTCCGACTCTGTGCGACCCCATAGACGGCAGCCCACCAGGCTCCCCCGTCCCTGGGATTCTCCAGGCAAGAACACTGGAGTGGGTTGCCATTTCCTTCTCCAATGCATGAAAGCGAAAGGTGAAAGTGAAGTCGCTCAGTCATGTCTGACTTAGCGACCCCATGGACTGCAGTCCACCGGGCTCCTCCGCCCATGGGATTTTCCAGGCAAGAGTACTGGAGTGGGGTGCCAGTGCCTTCTCCGAATCTGTCTATAATTAGGTGAGCCAGACGTGAGCCAGGTCTGAGGACCCAGTCGGTGCCCGGCCCCTTAGCTGCTGCCTACCTCCATCATCCCAGAGAATCAGAGTGATCAAGTGGCAGAAGCATCAGGCATGGAGTAGGCTGTGTGCTTTACTGAAATGACCACAAATGTCAAACATGAAAGGCACGGTGTCCACAGTAGGGGCCATGAGGTGAGTTTCCCAGGTGCAGTTGACTGACAGGAGCATGAGGATCCCAGGGGGTGCCCTTCTGTCCCACGAAGCCAGGGCTGGGAAATGTGATCTCCAGAGGGTCTCATAGCAAGCCAGACTCTAACAAGGACGTGGAGGACTTGGAGCGCCCCGGCCAGCAGACCATGGTTTAACAAGCATTTTGTGGGCCTCCTAAGGGCCAGACGCCAGTCTTGTGTTGGCTCAGCCTGGGTCTTTCTTCTGTATTATGGATGTGCCCTAAGAGACATTCACAGCACTATCTTGCCATCACTTGCATCAGGTCCACACAGGCCCCATCCAGGCCCATCTCCCATCTCTGCCCCTCACATCTGTGAGTAACCTGGACCTGTCAGAAGTTCTCACACACTCTGCACAATCCACTCCGCCATCACACCTGCAGGAGAGGGGTATCCACCAGGGCAAGAGATGACAAGACAGTTTCCACTCCCTGGGACGGCTGAGGCATTCAGAGGATGCCCGCCCCTGAGCATTGTGGGAGGTGAGGGACAGTGGGCAGAAAGGCAGGGTCAAGCCCTATGTACCTGTGAACATGGTGTCACTGAGGCTGCCACCTGAGCTGGAAGATGTAGAGAGGCGCTCAGGCAGCAGGGCCTGCCGCTCCTCTCTGCTTCCATTTCTGACTTGCGAATATTCAGGAGCGGACATCCTCCCATCCGCTCCAACATGACTCCCCCACACATGCCCCGTGCTTCTAGCCTTCCTTCTCAAGATATGGCAAGAACAAAGGCGATCGGCTCTTCAGGGTGGGCGGGGGTGATGGGAGTGCATGTCTGGCTCTAGCGTTATCTGCACGGAGGCACATTCCTTCCCTGGCCTGCCCCCACCCAGAAACATCATTATTCATCCCATCACACACACAGCTGGGGCTGGGGGAGGCCATGACAGGTGGGCCAGCCAGGGAGGTGGGGATGGGGCGCCTTGGTCTTCTCCCCACCCCCCAAACAAGACAGATATGTCCCCTCTGAACATGCTGGGGGAGATTATTTTAACAAGCACTTTTGTACCAGGAAATCAGTGTGTTTAACCTAACAAGCAAAGAACAGCCCAGTGGGGCCCATAAATCCCGTTCCCACCTATTAATTTTACGGCCTACATAAAGCAGTGTTGAAGTCCAAAGTATATGTGACCTAAAAAGGCATTGCTCATTCTGACACATATACGACGTGGCCAGGACTCGAACTCTGACCCTGACCCTCACTCCAGGAAGCCAGCTCCCAAGCCTCACAGGGTGCAGGGGCTCACACTGCAGAAGCCTACCCAGCCTCCTCTGGAAGGTCAGGATGGCAGGGGGAGGGGTGGAGGATGCTGGGTCAGTGGGGATCCCCAGCCCAGAGACCCCAGGGCTGACATACACTAGTCACTGCCTGAAGGTACCCACACAAACAGAAGTGAGGGCTGAAGTCCACCCACGTTCTGTTCACTGCACCTGTCCCCTTGGGCAGGGTGACATCCGCCCAGAGCAGGGCATTTCTAGAACCCACACAAAGGTGCTGTGTGATTGGCAGCCATGCTCACAGATCCCTTGGGTAAATCCAGATCTTTCCCTTAACTGCTTCAAATCCAGTGACTCACTGTACTCCCAAATTTCATGGCCCTTCCACCGGCAAAATTCATGACAATCATCAAGTCCTGACAGCAGAAACTTGCCGATCCCCTCAGTCTTAAGTGTGCTGTGATTGTCCACTCACCACATAATGACCAAAACCGGTCATCCCATAGCAATTGCACATCGATTCCCACAAAATCATCAGGACACAGACCACCCCAAATGTAACTGCTCTCTAAGCCGAGCCACCTCAGTCCCCAGCCAACTCTACAATAGAAGAAATGGGAGAGGAAATCTCACTGTCACACTCGCTGTTCCCCAGCCACACGCCGACCTGCAGACTCAAGCGCACAGCTGTGCCCAGAATTTTCCAATCCCCCTCCCCTGCTGCCAGATTCCTGCCCCATCCTTCTCTGTGCTGTCTGTGCTCAGGAAGCTGACCTCTAGGGGCTGCATTATGCCCCCCTTTGCCCTCTGACTTACAATGAGATTCCCAAATTAAATTAGAGTTCCTTTTGGTGAGGTGAAGGCTTCCCTGTTTGCTCAGATGATAAAGGGTCTGCCTGCAGTGCAGGAGACCCAGGTTCAATCCCTGGGTCTGGAAGATCCCCTGGAGAAGGGAATGGCTACCCACTCCAGTGTTCTTGCCTGGAGAATCCCATGGACTGAGGAGTCTAGTGGGCTACAGTTCACGGGGTCGCAAAAAGAGCTGGCCACCACTGAGTGAATAACATTTTTCACTTTGGTGAGCTGCCAGGAGCATACACAACTCTCTATTCTAGTTTTTGCTTTACCTTGAAAAGTCATGTGAAATCCGTGCTCCACTATGTACCTTTGTTAGCTTTATCATGAAAATAATGTTTCTCTTGTGTTGGATTCCCCAGAAACAAACCCAGGACAGGATTTGAGGGCAAGTTGTTCACGTGACCCTGGGAAGAATGACAGGAGAGTGGGGACTTGAGATGTGAGCCAGGACAGGGGAGGAAGCCCACACAGGGTGCTCCACGAGCAAGGGCTCCTTAGGAAAGGGGCTCAGTCTTGCTGAGGACCCGAAGCAGGGGTATCTCCCTCTCAATTCCTGCCCGTCATGAGTGTTGGGCTGTCACTGAGGGCACCTGCCTGGTGGGAAAGGAACCTGTTCCCACAGCTAGACCACACGCCCAGGCAGAGCTGCAGGTGCAAAAGCCATCAGTGCATAAGGAATGGTGACTACCAGAGGATATGGGCAGGGCAATGGTATAATTTATTACAGTATTTTTACCCAAATATTCAAGTAAACTTGAATTCTATATGTCCCCTGGTTTCTGCACGCTCTAAGCTCAGTTTGAAAAGATCACATCCAGAACTCTGCACCCCAAACAAGGCACTGACTCTNGGTGACTACCAGAGGATATGGGCAGGGCAATGGTATAATTTATTACAGTATTTTTACCCAAATATTCAAGTAAACTTGAATTCTATATGTCCCCTGGTTTCTGCACGCTCTAAGCTCAGTTTGAAAAGATCACATCCAGAACTCTGCACCCCAAACAAGGCACTGACTCTCCAAATACACTCTTTCTACCAACTCCTAGGACCCTTTCTTGCCCTCATAGTCACATGCTGACCAGCTGACCTGTAAACCCCACTGTGTGTGGAACCTACTGTCAAAGTCACAAACTGATGCCAGCATCACCTTGGAATCTCTGCTTACAGTGCTCCCTTCCTCGGGGAGCCTTCCCAGGAGACCATTCATCCATCCCCATCCCAATTTCCTCCACATCCTAACTGCTCCCACAGGAACTCAAAATGACCAACTGATCCCCAACCCACACCGACCACCCAAACCTGCCTGAACCTTGTTCTTCCAACCTAATAACACAACTTGCAAAGACCCACACACTGAAAGATCTACTATATGTTGAATTCTCAACCATGAATGACCCAAAATCACGCTGATTCCCCCAACACCAACCACACATGAATGCCTCAGTGTCATCCCTGGCTACACTGACCCACAGACACAACCCCACTGCAATACATAGCCCAGCCACACATTTATTTCTGAATGCAGTCACACACATGGCACCCCAACCCCTGATACACACTGTAGGGAAAGAGCAAATTAGCCAAGATGGCAGTGGTCAGGCTCTCTCGCCCCACACCCTCTCGCTTTGGCCTCACGTTTGGTAGATAATGATTATGTAACAGCTGAGATTATTTGTGGCACTGCACACGCACATCCATGGTGTGGTCCTGTATAATCACCACCTGCAGAGCCCTGTGTCCACATTATGTCTGTGGGGTGTCCGCNTGAATGTTGAGCTTTAAGCCAACTTTTTCACTCTCCTCTTTCACTTTCATCAAGAGGCTTTTTAGTTCCTCTTTGCTTTCTGCCGTAAGGGTGTTGTCATCTGCATATCTGAGGTTGTTGATATTTCTCCCAGCAATCTTGATTCCAGTTTGTGCTTCTTCCAGTCCAGGGTTTCTCATGATGTACTCTGCACAGAAGTTAAATAAATAAGCAGGGTGACAATACACAGCCTTGACATACTCCTTTTCCTATTTGGAACCAGTCTGACCCCATTACTGCATGGTAAGTAGAAGGGGAAAAGGTGGAGTAGTGACTGATTTCCTCTTCTTGGGCTCTGAAATCACTGCAGGTGGTGACTGCAGCCATGCAATCAGAAGATGATTGCTTCTCGGCAGGAAAGCAATGACAAATCTAGACAGTGTGTTGAAAAGCAGAGACATTATTCTGCCGACAAAGGTTTGTATATTCAAGGCTATGAGTTGGTCATATTCCCAGTGGTCATGTATGGTTGTGAGAGCTGGATTGTAAAGAAGGCAGAATGCCAAAGAACCAATGCCTTTGAACTGTGGTGCTGGAGAAGACACCTGAAAGTCCCTTGGACAGCAAGATTAAACCAGTCAATCTTAAGGGAGATCAACCCTGAATATTCACTGGAAGGACTAATGCTGTAGCTGAAGCTCCAGTATTTTGGTCATCTTATGTGAACAGACAACACATTGGAAAAGTCCCTCATGCTGGGAAAGATTGAGGGTGGGAACAGAAGAGGGCGTCAAAGGATGAGTGGCTGGATGGCATCACCAATGCAATGAACATGAACTTGGGCAAACTCCAGGAGATAACGAGGGACAGGGAAGCCTGCTGAGCTGCAGTCCATGGGGTTGCAAAGATTTGGACACGACTGGGTGACTGAACAACAATACACACCTTTGAATCTGGGGCTAGCCTTCTAGACACTGTTCCCCTTGAGGACTCCTTCATTTTTATGAAAAGACAGCCATTTTCTTGCTTATGTCATTTACACAGCTCATGGTTAATGCCTTAAATCAATAGTAGAGGATATCTTCACTCTGTTTGCTTGCCTGATATTATAACCTGAACTCTCTGCTATTTAGCTCTATTCAGAAGCTTGCTTTGAAGAAATAGTCATCATAGGGGCAGGGGGTGAGGTTCCTGGTAATACTAAAAATCTTACTCCTGAATTAAGCCAGGCTATCTTAAGCCACCGGAGAGCTCATACATGGACCACACGGCTTTGAACTCTCTCTCATAATGCTGATTCTAAATTGCCGTTTGAGCCTCTGCTTGAATTTCATTCCTATAATTGATAGTAAGTTTCATATGACTGCATATGTGCTTTGAAACTTAGTGGTATCCAGTTTACTATTTATTATGGGAAGGTTGCATAAGATCTTGTAATTAATCATCAGCTCCTCTTTGCGTTGGCAGGTAGGAAGCTNATTCTAAATTGCCGTTTGAGCCTCTGCTTGAATTTCATTCCTATAATTGATAGTAAGTTTCATATGACTGCATATGTGCTTTGAAACTTAGTGGTATCCAGTTTACTATTTATTATGGGAAGGTTGCATAAGATCTTGTAATTAATCATCAGCTCCTCTTTGCGTTGGCAGGTAGGAAGCTCAGAGCCAGATTAGCATCCCTTCTGTATCAGCTGTGCACGTGTGAGAGTTTCTATAGAACACTGGCTGCATCTTCAGTTTTTCTAGATATTGTCAAATTGCTGTCCAAGGAGGCTGAAGCTATTAACCCTCCCATCGAGAGACCCAGAGTTCCTGTTACTCCCTCTTTTCACCAACACTAGGTATCATCACAATGTCTAGTTTTTGCCAAGATGAATAATTTGGCACTTCCTCAAAGGAGTGGTTATCTCATTCTTTATTTAAACTGCATTTCTCTAATTACTCAGGGGCATCTTTTCATGTAGGCAGTGGTCTTAGAGTTAACTCACTTGGAAGCTATCTGCTCAGAGCCTTTGTCTCATTATTCTATTGGAATATTCTTCTTCTGTAAGATTAGCAAGACTTGTTGACTTTCTTTTACTCTTGACATCATCTTATCTCCCTAGTCTGTTTTGCCCTCATCGTGATTTTTTTTAATTGTTTATATTTCTATCCTTGGCATGCATGCATGCGTGGTAAAAGTCACTTTAAGTCATGTATGACTCTGTGCAACTCTATGGACTGTAATCTGCCAGGCTCCTTTTCCTTCATGGAGATTCCCCAGGAAAGAATACTGGAGTGGGTTGCCATGCCCTCCTCTAGGGGTTCTTCCTGACCCAGGGATCAAACTAGCCTCTCTTACATCTCCTGCACTGGCAGGCAAGTTCTTTACGACCAGCACCACCTGGGAAGCCCAGGTGATTCCAGGCTGGAAGCACACATATGTACGCATGTGTGTCTGTGTGTGTGTGTGTGTTTATGCTGTGTAAGTACTCAGCGTAGGATCACCTTACTGAAAATGGTTTAACAGAAGTTAGAGTTTCTTTCTCTCTACTATAGCAATCCAAGCCAATGCAAGCACTGCTGATTGGATGACTCTCCTTCTGTTGTGATTCAGGGACCCGGAATCTGCCAACTCCATAGTTCCAGAGTTCTCTGCTGGACTCTCCATATCCAGCCAGAATGGAATATTGTCAGGAAGGTTCTCAGGGCCAAGCCTGGAGTGCCCTCCATCACGTCTGCTTATATCACATGGGTCAGAATTTAGTCCCTACAAGGAGGTGGGAGATGCCTGGTCCAGGAGGCAGAGGGAGAGAGGCCTGGGGAATATATCACCATCTCTGCCATTCTGAATATAAACACACTATCTTTCACTCTATGTTGATGGCCCAGTGCAACTGGTGTAACTGTATATAACAGGAGGAAAGCAGAACATGCAGGCATGGTAGAAGGACAGCCACGTGGAAGGTCCGCGAGGGGGGACTTTCTCAGAACTGCCTTGAGCTGGAATCACCTTGAAGTGTTATGAGTTTCCATCTCTGTTATGAAGGATGGAGAAAAGGAGTGGCCAGAGCAAGGAAAAATCTAGGAAAACAGTGACACAGACAGAAGGAAAAATTTATTCCTAGAAATAGGGAGTGAGCTGCATTATCAGGGATTGAAAGAGCCAAATAAAGAGTAGCTATTAGGGTCATAGGTGGCTTGAGAGGCAGGAAGCAGGCTGCTGGGGGGCTGAGGAGGCCTTAAGGAAGCAGAGGGTTGAGACTAGAGGCCTTTGCTTTGAAAGAAGAAGGGATCCCGGGTGGGCATGGCCAAAGGGCACGTGTCTGGGGACTGCTGAGAGCTGTCCCGACAGCTGTTCCCTCCTGAGCCAAGGAGGAGAAAGCAAACGAGGTGAGTAGAGGCCCTGTCCCCGGGGGGCATGCTGTCTGGAAGGACAGACATATCCTCAACTGATTACACCCAGACCTAGATAAATCATGCAATAAAGCTGTTATCAAGCTTCTAGCAGGACAGATATCAGGGAAACAGATTCTGCCAAGAGGGATAAGAGGCATTTACACAGGGCTTTAAAAGATGAGTGGAATGTGCAACAGGTGGACAAAGGGAAATGGGGAGAAGCCTGTAGATAAGGCTCCCTGTACAAAGCCAGTCCACTTACAGTATTCAGCATATATTACTCCATTGATTCTCTCATGACCATGATACACTATTATTAGCCCCCATTCACTGATGAGAAAATAGAGGGGTGACGATATGTGAGGACACTTGTGTGGAAGCTCAGTCAGAAAGAGGCAGAACTGGCAGAAGAAAGCACTGAGCACGGGCGTGAAGAGCAGAAAGCACAGGGTGTGCTCAGTGCAGGGCATCACTCGGCTCGCCTCTGCCACTTGGACCTGGAGACTCCACAGTGGCACCCACCAGGACTAGACCTGGCCTCTGCTATGATAGGGTCCAGCTTGCCTCCAGGGCTGGGGTGTGGGACAAGACCCTCTGCCTAGTGAGTGCCAGACCCTCCCTAGAAGTCCAATTCCCATGCCAGCTCTGGGCCTGGGGGCTGCTCCAGGCATGGTCGGGGGGAGTGTGATGGAAAGAGCAGGGGCTCTAGAGTCAGACAGGCAGGGGTTCAAAACCTGCCTCCAACCCTTCCCAGCCTATGACCTCCAGCTATGTTGCTAGTTCTTCCAGTCTGGGTGTTTTCACTCACGAGACGGTGATAATGATGGTGTGTTGCTGGGCTGTGTGAGGATTCAATAGGGAAACGAGATGTAGATGCCTGTGGGCTTGGGGGTTACTGAGTCTCAGTCGTGTGAGATATTTCTGGGCAGAGGGGTCTCTCCAGGGCCCCTCTAGCTGCCACTAACTAGTTAGCAATTCTGCCCTTAGAAGGATTTCCAGCTCTGCACGTCTACTATCTGCCCTCCAGTGGGGCTGAACCTCTGCAGCCAGTCGGCCCCCAGATCTCACACCCAGAGCCTTGGGGTCCAGCTTGACTCACTGAAGCGGCTGCAGACCATCGTGCTGAACCTTGATCACAGGCCCTCCTTGCTCACAACAGGCAAAGGCCCCCTCTTACCAGTTAAGCCTGAGCCCCTCTCCCTGAAGCTGGAACTCACATTCTGTCCCATTACTATATCTCCACACTGCCCAGCAGGGACTTGAGCGCCAATGCTCATGTGTTTACCCATGCTCTCCAACACTCCTGTTGGCATGGCTTAACTGGGCACTCCTTCCACCTGAGCCCAGTCCACTGGGAGCCTGGCCCAAGCATCTGGGACCAGGAAAGACAGACAAAACTACCTGAGCCATCTGTCTCTAGCCTGCAGGGCCTCGCCTCCAGGCCAGAGAACAGGGTAGAAGAAGGCAGCAGCCGGCAGAGGGACTGTCATCCTCTCGCACTGGACAGGGGAGTCCAACTGGTGGGCACCTACCTTGAGGATCACTTGACCCAATCTCCTCTTTTTATTGGGGCAACTGTAGCCCAGAAGGGCCAGTGGCTGGCTCAAGTCCCAAAAGACAAGAGCTCTCTGCCAGGCCCACAAACCCTCCATTTGCTACCTAGGGAACCCATGTCTGCTCCTCCAGGGAAGATAAGATATAGTGGATTGCAGGCTCCCTGTCACCAAATCTATTTTAAAATTGTGAATGGATCTGAGATGCTTAGGAGGAGGCAGAGGGAGGCCAGTCATGGTCTAGTCCTAGCAAAATAAAATTTTATGTTCCTTAAATATATGAAGTCACCCTAAACGGCCATTAACAAAACATGGTCAAGGAAAGGTGCTGGCTGCTTCAGAGATGAGGTCAGAGTTCACTTGTGATTGGCATGCTAACTGTTCCCTTGCAATCAGGTGTTGCCGAAGGGCACGGCGCTCTCTCTGCCATCTGGAACACAACCTGAGCTCGGAGGCTGGGAGCTCCTGTTGTTATTATCTTGTTCCCACTAGGAGTTTGTTCAGCGCACGTTCCAATCAGCAGGGTCCAATTCCTCTCTGGCCCTGAGAAAGCATCACAAATTCTAAATTAGAGGTGTCTGAGCGAACAAGAGCCTCTATACTCTTAAGTTTCTTCCATTATGTGTTTCTCATCTCCACTGCTGTCCACCAGCCAGATCTTAAATTCCATGGAGACAGGGACCATGTCTTCTATTTCATCCATTCAACAAGTACTGATTGACCACCTGCTAGGGTGGTACCAGGGACCCTGGGGAATAGAAAACATGCGAAAACCAGCCTTTGCCTGCAAGGAAGAGGCAATGTCCTTGTTGTGAATACGTTGTCTTGCTTTATGTAGCCATCAGTATTTTCAAGGCCATTCTAGACATGAGCTCATTTGGATGTCATGATAATCCTGAGGGGGGGGCAGAGCTAGCATTGCTCCCATTTGTCTGTCGAGTAAACTGAGACCCAAAGAGGCTGACTCTCTCAGAGCCACTCAGTCCATTGGCAATGGAGCTTGGGCTATAACCCCTGGTTCCTTCTTCTGCCAACAGGGGCTGTTTGGACACATGCGTGCTCGCACACACAGCCTTCTCTGTCTGCTCAGCTCTGCCCAGTATAGCACCAAACCACAGCCCCCCACCACCCAGTGCCGCCTGTAGGGCTCAGCCAAGAGCCCCACCGATAGGGGCTTCAGGAAGAAGTAACTCTTTGGTGGGTGACTGCTGCTTGTGGTTTTAAAGAAAACAGGGCGCCTAGTTGGAGTTAACATTGTCATATGAGCTCCTTAGGGGCCATGAAACTGTCCCATCCCAGGAAGCAGCCAGCAGACCACTGATTTTGGCTGTGATGCACACTCATCTCTAATCTACAGGAGCCCAGCACCACGCCAATGGCTTGGTGTTGCCCCTCTCCACGGCGAGGAGCAGGGTTCTGGGGAAGAAGGGGGAGCTGGAAAAACTGAACTGGTTGGGGCCACTGGGGTACCCCACTTCCTCTTTCACAAGCCCTCTCATTTATTCTACCGCCTGGAATGTTCTCCATGGACAACACTGGCTTCCCTGCGGACCCTGCATGGATGTGGCAGAACAGACTGGGTGGGGTGGGTGCGGGGGGAAGGCGGCAGATGCAGCCACCTGGCTTCTCTACCACGGCCCAGGGTGGGGTGGGAGTGGGCAATAAACTTGAAGAGCTAAAGCGTCCATATGGGCGGAAATGACTTCTGGGGAGGAGCGGGGTTAGGCCCCGGAGGGCCACGTGGGAGCTTCCCCTCAGGGGCGGCGGCAGAAGAGAAACATCCCCCCTTTCTGGGGAAGTCTTGTCTCAGGACTCCCGCTCCCCACCCCCAGGGGCAGGGGGCAGTGAATGTATGAAAACGCAGATTCTAAGGCCCCAGAGTTGCTGATTCAGCAGGTCTGGGGTGGGGTCCAAGAACGTTTGTTTCTAACAAGTTCACAGGTTGATGCTGATGCTACTGATCTGGGTCCACACCTTGAGAATCGGTGGGGCTTTCTAGAGGCATGGACAAGCTGACCTGCCGTGTGGGGAAGCTCAGAACAGAAGGTCAGCAAATGGCTCTCTTCAAAGACCTTTTAGCTGACCCTCTGGGGGCGCTCTGGGATGGTGAGGCAGACGAGTGGGCAACTGACCGGTCCATCTCCTTCCTTCTTCCCACCCCACTAGGGAACAGGGAGGCATATGGCTGAGATGGGAAATCAGGAGTGGCCTCCTGGAAGTGTGCACGCTTGTGCATGCATGTGGGTTCATGCATGCATGTCTGTGTGTGTGTGTGTGTGTGAGAGAGAGAGAGAGAGAGAGAGAAAGGGAGGGCACACGTAATGGAACTGGTACTAGCTTTTCCCTGCCTCGGGGGCTCATCTGAACTGCTGACTCTTCCTCCAGTTCCCACTGTTTGACCTCAAATAAGTGTCCACAGCTTTCTAGCACTCTCTTTCTCTTCCATGGAAGTAATTTCACGGGGATTCCCCTCCTGGTCTCTCTGCTGCTCAGCTCACACCCATCTCTCATGCCAACGCAAATACCTGCCTCCTCCAGGAAGGTCTCCCTGGCTGCTCAGTCCTTCTCTGCCCCATGCCCCCGGCTGTCCTCATGCCATAATGGCTGGACCCCACATACTTCTCCTGTTTAGCCTACAGTGCCTTCATGTGGCTTAGCCACAGCAGGTGCCTGGTAAATAATTCTGAGGCGAGTTTGATTTAGGGTAGAGCTGGGAGAACCAGGAGTGGGAGGCAAGGAATGGCAAGGCCACAGGCTCCCAACTGCTGAGCTAAAAGTGGAAAGTACAATCACAGCGGCAGAGGCTTGGCCTTCTTCCTTCTCTCACCATCTGTTTTGCAAGGAAGGGAGCAGAGAGAGGCCACAGCTTGTGTTACTCACTTGCTGGAGTCACGGGTTGCAGCAGAGGTAGGAGTTAGGGAAGGAGGGGACCTTCCTGTTCCAGGGAAGGGCCCCAAACTTAGGACCCTCCTCATCCCTCACACCCACAACCAATCCCACAGGAAGTTCAGGCGTCTTTCTGCAACATGCCCTCCAACCCATCCACTTCTCTGACAGTGCCCTTGTCCGGCCACCTTCTCCACCCACCCGGAGCCCTGAAATAGTCCTCTCTCATGATGCTCTGTCCCGCTTCTGTTTCTCCTAATCCACTCCAGCCAGAGGGATGCTGCAAAAATGTCAGTCACGTCGCTTTCCAGCTTAGAGCCTTTCAAAGTGTCCCCACCACTCTTCAGATTGAGTCCAGACTCCTGGCCACAGCCTTCCAGACCCTTCCTGGGTTGGTCCCCGCTCCAACCTCACACCTCCTGGTTCCCCTACCGCCGCCCTTTCTGCTCCCTGTGCTATGGCCACATCCGCCCCCGTGCAGTCCAGACCTTTCCCCCCTGGCCTTTCTGCTCTAACCCTTCCTCTGTCAGGACACCCACCCTGGGACTCCGTATCTGGTAGCCTGTTCACCCACAATTCAGGAGCACACTGCAAGGTGCTGGCCACCACTACTGGTTGGATGACAGAGTGACGGGTTGTGAGAGATACTCTCAGCCCTGGAGGTATTAAAATGGAAGGATTTCCAGCCCCAGGGCAACCCAGAGGACAAAGATTTCAAATATAAGTAGATGCCTAATTTTTTACCCCTCCTGTTAGGAGACCCAGACTCGTCTGAGTCCCTAGATGAGCAGGGCTTCCTGACCATGCCGTAGGGAGGATGAGGTCCCGCCTCCTGCCTGTGCAGGCAGCAGGAAGTCTCTGTGAGGGGCCGGGGGTGTCACTCACATCACTGAATGCTGCCCCTGGGGTTGTTGGGCATACAGGGCCATCCGCAGCACCCCGTGGAGCTTATTGCTAGAGTCTGTTTTGGGGAGCTGGGAAAGAGACCAATGAGGCCTTTATCCTGGGAGGGAAGGGCAGTGGGGAAAGGGAATGCGAGGCCACTTCCAGGTCTTCACCCAGTGGTTTCTGCAGGGACAGTTTTATTTTATGTGTTTTTCTTTTTTTGCTACAAAGTCTCTGGTTAAGATACTAAATCTTAAGTGGCCAATAAAAGGCAAAAAGACAATATCTGACCCCATCCTCCCTCCCATCCTGCAAGATGGTGAACTAATAGACCAGCATCCACCGCCCCCCACCAGGTGCTGGGAGGACTTCCAGAGCCGTAGAGCCCCCCACCTCCACCCCTCAGTGTCCATCACAGGTCTTGTTGTGAGTTCCATGGATGGGGTGGGTGTAGGGTGGGGATATTGGAAGAGAAGGACTTCCTGGCACCTCTAGAATTATACAGCAAAGAGAAAGAATTCAAAGGACGGAAAAAGGGGGGAAATGACAGTATTGCTTCTCGATATGCTTCTAATTTGGAGATCCTGGCAAAAGGCTGGGAAACAGCGTGGCAGGGTGAGTGGAGCGCTGACCCAGAGCCAGGAGACCGAGTCTAGATGCCACCCTGGCCCAGCCTCGGGGCCTGCCACCATCTCTCTCCGACTCCACGTACCCTCTGCCCACGAAGGAGCCAAAGGGAGAGCCCCCAGCCCGGCTCCCGCCCGCGCTGCGAGTCTGGGATTCTATTTAAGAACACGCAGCCCATCTGGTTCCCATTGAGCAGGCTGCGTTTTCTCAAGTGCTGCCCCCACCCCGCCCCCCCAGCCCGTTGCAATCCAGATTCCCACCATGTGACCCCATCTTCTCCCAATGGTGTTCTGTTTTATGGCTTGTTGTTCTGTGTGCGTGATTTGAGTTTGGGGACTTTTTTTTTATCCCCCCCACACAGATTTCCCTCCCGCTTCCAGAAAATGTGGAGCGTGAACTTTTGACTGCCTGCAGCCCTCGAGGGGATGGCGAGGACAGAGGGCAGGAGGAGATGGATGTCCCTGCCTGTCTCCTCCTGCCGATTTCTCAGCTGCTTCGTTTGTTCCTGCTCTGTTTGAAGCGCTGCTGCTGATGGCCCCTTACGCGAACCTGTCGNAGCGTGAACTTTTGACTGCCTGCAGCCCTCGAGGGGATGGCGAGGACAGAGGGCAGGAGGAGATGGATGTCCCTGCCTGTCTCCTCCTGCCGATTTCTCAGCTGCTTCGTTTGTTCCTGCTCTGTTTGAAGCGCTGCTGCTGATGGCCCCTTACGCGAACCTGTCGAGAGCCGAGGCCAGAAAGGAGGCTGGAGAGAAGGAATTGGTTTAGTTCAACAGTTCAATCAACATTTATTGAGCTTCCCGGGCCTGTGCGTGCTGGAGCTGCTGAGGGGAGAGGCCGGTCTCAGGACTGGAGGAGGCCACACACTGGTGGAAGAGACAGGAAGGCAGGAAAATCACCCAGCTCCTGGTTGAGTGCTCCCACTGGGTTGTTTGCAGGGCCCAGGGAAGGGAAACAGGGAAGACCAGGAGCTTGACCAGGGCCAGGAGAGGTCACAGAGATGGCCTCCTGGAAGACGCAAACCAGTCATTGTTCCTTCGGTCATCCCACAGTTAATCAGGAGCCCCGGTGTAGGTGCCAGACCCTGTGCTGGGCATCCTGTGTATGGAGTGGTGAGCAAAGCAGATGTGGTTCCGGTACTCATGGAAGGAGTCCAGTCTCTAGGAAGAGGGACATCAAGCAAATAGCAAACACATATATAGTTATAAAGTGTGAAAATGCTAACAGCATTTATAAAGGGGTCTCATTATTTTTTATTTTTTCATGTATAAATATTTAATAGATGGAACAAATGCCACACACATCTCTACCCGTGGCCATTGAACCACATGCAGTCTACTTAATTCTAGGTAGAGAGGTCTAGCTGAAATGAGCTGATCCTGAAGGAAAGATTGAAAGAAAGAGCAGAGTTAGCAGGGAAAGCGTTCCTGGCAGGGGCAAGTATATGCTGGGGTTCTGACTCCTGGAGGAGCTTTATTCCTTGAAGCGACTGGAAGAAGGCTCATGAGGCAGGAACATAGGGTGGAGGGGGGTACGAGGGGAGAGGCGAGCCAGGAGAGGCATGCTGGGGCCAGTCCATCTAGGCTATGGCGAGGCAAGGGGTCATTCTGAGGTCAAGTTTAAGGGTCAGTCTGAAGCTGGGCTTAGTGAGCAGGCACCAGAGCAAGAGGCTGTGCTCGGGCTGTGGCCAGAGTTAGGTCCTCGATGCCAGAATTAGGGGTTGGTCTGTGGCCAAGGTTAAAGTCAGTCTGAATTCAGGGCCAGAGTCACTCCGAGGTCAAGTTTAGGGGTCAATCCGGGGACAGTGTTAAGATCAGTCATCCATTAAACATTCACTGAGTGTCTCCCTGGCTGACTCCCGAGGAGTGCAGTGATGTGCCTGACAGCAAGCCTTGTCTTCCTGGAACTCAGAGTCAAAGGGGAAAGACAGTTAAGAAGAAACTGCCTGATAGTGGGGTCATCAATCACCGTTGCACCTCGTGCTATGGAAGAGAACGGGGTATCGCTCAGTTATTGTGGCCGTGGAGCAAATGATCCCGTAACTTTGTAGCTTCAGAGAACCATTTGTTATGCTCACAGACTCTGTGGGCTGAGAATTGGAAAGGCCTGGAGGGGATGGCTAGTCTCCGTTCTGTGCTGTCTGGGGTTCAGCTGGGTAGATCCCAAGGCAGGGAGTGGCTCTACGGCTGGGGACTAGACTCATCGGATGGCTCCTCGGTCAATGTCTGGCACCTGGGCCATGACCGTTGGCCAGAGCACCTGCATGGGGCCTCGCCACGTGGCTTGGCTTCCTCCTAGCGTGGTGGCTGGCCTCAAGGTGTCTGGTTTTCTTCCACGAGCCCCTAAGTTACAGGAAATAGGCAGAAGTTGCATCACCTTCTCTGACCCAGCCTCAGAAGCATCACTTTCACTGTGCTCTGTTGTTCAAGCAATCAAGGGAAGGGGAGGAAATAAGAAACAGGAGAAGGGGAATTAGATTCCACAGTCCATGCGGGTGTGGCATGGCCACCGAGTAGGACAGGTGGGTCAGAGATATTTGGAAGTCTCTGAAAAGTACCATCTGCCACAGATACCAGCAGAGGGCAGGTCAGATTGGACCGTGGTTTGGGCTTTCTGAGCAGTGTTTAGAAAGAGGGCAAGAGAGTTTGTTTCTGGAATGCGATCTGGTCTCTGACACAATGGGAGCCCCAGCCCACAGGACTCATGGGACTAGATGAGAGGATTCAGGCAAGAAGCTTTGCCTGGACCAGATTCCCAGCACACCCTTCCCTGCACAGTAGAGCCTGGTCTTGGCTCTAATTCTTGACTCCAATATCAGTTTTTGCTTTATGAAATGGGGGCTATATTCTCCCAATTTGGGCAGATTGGAGGCCAGCATAGTCCAAATTGATTTGGGGTTCCCTGAAGCTTGAAGAACCCACAGACAGGCCTGGCTTTAATGAGATGCCACATTTTTAAAAAACTCTGGTGTCTTACAGATGGTAATTGTTAATAGCATTTTGCTGATGAAATTAGACGGTTTGTGAATCAAATTCCATATGAAATACACCAGGAACTCCTTGCTTTAATGGACTCCTATGGTAAACTCTGCTCTAAAGTGAAGTGAAGAATTTCTCCAGCTGTAGTTTTTTTTTTGTGTGTGTGTGTGTGTGTGTGTGTGTGTGTGTGTGTGTTTTAATACAGATTTGTGTCCGCCTGGACAGGGGAACCAGAGGCTACCTTCCCTGGCTCCAGTTTATTTGCTCACATGGGTTTGTCTCTGCCATCTGGAGCTTTGCCGTCTGTCCTGGGGGGTGGTGAGAGGGAAAGAAATGGTTTCCAACAGCAGCAAAGATTTAAATCAGAAGTGGACAGAGCCTAAGTTATGTGGGTCTCTAGGAAAAATAGAAACAGCTGGAGCAAGCACCAACCTGGAGACGGTGAGGATGAAGTCTAGGCAAGACTGCCTCAAACGTTCTGCATGTGGGGTGCAAAGGGCCTTCCACTGCAAACCCCAGTGTGTCTTGGGGCCTCTCTCTGGGTCTCAGTCCCCCACCTCAGCTGAGATCCATTCCACAGCTCTTGGGCCCTGACCCTAACAGCACATATCCCACCCACCTCCACACACTTTGCAGTGGCTGGAGCACTGCAATAGTCAGGGCATGACCCCCTTCCTTGCTGGCCTTGGAAACTCCCTGAACTTGGCCCCAGGGCCCGGGTCAGGCGGGAAGTGTGGCCCAGATGACCTCATGCTGGGCTCTTGCTCTGCCGTTCATCTGTTCATCTCTCGGCAGGCAGCTCAGTGACTCACCTCAGGGGGAGAGAGCCAAGGCCATTTGAAAGCTGAAGCCCTGTGGGGCCCTTTCCATCCAAGGGCTTCAAGAACAGACCTTTGGCAGCTCTGAACTCATCCCTTCCCAGGGATGCAGAATGGAAGGCTAGACGTGTCCCAGCCAGGGCTGTTGTTCCCCAAAGGCATATAGAGCATCCACCTTCCCCTTCCCACTTCCCTGAGCCAGCACTTCGAGACTCCAGCCTGGCTGTGTGTACTCCTTGCCCTCTCTGGGCCTGTCTCTGCATCCCTAAACTACAGTCTCTCTGCACTATCTCAGTACACCCCCACCCTTCCTCTCCACCCAGAGTATCTCAGTCTGCACTCCCCGCAAAGTTGCATGCATCTTAGCCTCAGAAAGTTTTGACTGCACTTAGAAGAGTTCTGTGGCAAAGCTATGTTTTGCTCTCTGAATATTCATGAGGTCCCGCACCTGTTGCAGAAGCCTTGCAGTTAGTTTGGGCCTGGTGTCCAGTTCTAACCAATGATGACTCCTTGGCTGAGCACAGACAGGCAGGCACAATCCTTCACATGCTCTCTCCTCCCGAAGGTAAACAAAGAGACCTCATAGTACAGCTCTGCACTGCCAAATGTGGTAGCCATGCGTGACAATTTAAATTACTTATAATTAAACGGAATTTCAAATTCTGTGTCTTAGTCACACTAGCCCCATTTCAAGTTCTTGATAGCTACACGTGGCAAGCCGAGGTGCAGAGATGGCATCACACAGAACATCCAGGACATCTCCATCCTCGCAGAAAGTGAAGCTCCAAGATTTCAGTCACTATCAGCCCAGGTCCTCAAGTGAAAAGGGAGCAGAACCTCTCAGCAGCCCACAGGGGACAGTGAGCATCAGCAAGAAATAAACTTGCATTATGTGAAGCTACTGGGATTTCAGGGTGAAGGTTTTGCTCCTCTAGAGTCCGACCTTCCAGGCTAGTCAGACTAGCATGGCCCATCTGCACACAATGAGCAGGGAGCAGCACAATCAGGCCGAACGAGACCAAGGTCTAGCTTGCTGGGCAAATGCCATATGCAACTCAAGCAATCCATGTGATACAGAGTCGGGCACCCTCCTGGTCTTGCAAGCGGAGCTGGCTAAAGCATAATTATGGGAGAGCCCCTGGAGGAGGGGAAACTAGGGATGGGCCTTGGAAAATGGGCAGGGTTTGCATAGCCTTGTGGTTTTCAACCGACAAGGATTATTGGCTGCCCACCTGGGAAAGCTGAGGTAAGCCAGGAGAAGGGCGGACATCCTAGCAGGAGCACCATGATGGGCCAAACACATGAACAAAAGTGTTGGTAAGAACTTAAAGGGCTGGACCATGTGGGTTTCCCTGGGGTTGCAAGGGAACCTTAGGGAAGCTCAGGAGATAAATCAGGTGGGATTTGGGAGGTGAATTTCCCTGTATATTTCCACCCAGAGTTGGAAGAGAAGGTAGAGGTGGTGTAGAGAATGAAGGATGAACTAACGTTGTTCTTACTGATAGTCAAGGGTGGGGTTGACCTTAGGAATGACAAGTCAAAATTCAGTAACTGGGGTGGCAGGGTTTGACTGGGAAGTGTGGGAATTCACAGAGGAGGCATTTTGCTAATAGGATAATAAGTTAATTGGTGATGAATTCATACCGGAAGCTAGTTAACCCCCGAGCACCTCCCTTTTGAGTTCCAGGCTTGATTTACCAATTCTCCACTTGGATCCCTGAGATGAATCTATTAGCACCTGGGCCTGGTCAAAGTGAGCCACACCTCTCACNATAGGATAATAAGTTAATTGGTGATGAATTCATACCGGAAGCTAGTTAACCCCCGAGCACCTCCCTTTTGAGTTCCAGGCTTGATTTACCAATTCTCCACTTGGATCCCTGAGATGAATCTATTAGCACCTGGGCCTGGTCAAAGTGAGCCACACCTCTCACCCACACCTGGACCAAACTCCACAATCATCTAAGAGTGTCCTGGACCTTGGCATCCTTTAAGATTCGCACGAGCACCAGCACACACACACACACACACACACACACACACACACACACACCACTCATCTCATCTCTCAACAGGTTTCACTGGGGCCTCTGCCAGCAGTGCCCCAGCCTCTACTTCTCCCAAACCTCCCTGCCTCCACCATAATCACACCTGACTATTTCCCTCCTAGATCACAGCAGCCTTAGCCGTACTGGCCCTGCCTCCTATCTCTCCACCCTGCCAATTTATCCTGCATTCCAGAACATATTGATGTGGATCTGTGTGCTGAGAGGACTTTGAGACTCTCCAAAGAAATAGTATTACATTTCTGAGCCTCTTTCTACACACACACACACACACACACACACACACACACACACACACACCTTGTCTGCTTTTTTTCCTCCTATAGCATTTTGCTCACAGTAAAGATTCAGCAAAGACGCAGGTGGGAGGCCCTTGAGGCCTCTGGGTGAAGCATTTCTGGCACCCGGAGTACCCCGTGGGAGCTGAGAGCTCTCGCCTGCCTCCCACGCCAGTCTGTACATCCTTAAACCCACAGGAGGACACCCCGTCCCCACACCTGGCATCTGCCTGCAGGCAATGCTGCAATCCTGCAGGGGAGCCTGAGAGCCCAGAGCAGGGAGAAACCCGGGGTCCTCCTGTTTCCAGCTGTTCCCTAGAAGGCATTCCTGGGTGGAGAGAAATCAAATGGAAAGGGAGGCTCGGAGTGGTGGGGCAAACTTCTGTTTCCACTTTCTGACAAGATGGGTCACCTTGTCATTGCCAGGAGGAGGCCTCCACACGCAAACCTGTGCTGTCTCCAGCGTGACAGCCAAGAGCTTCCTATTTGCGCCCAGATAAAATCCAAACCTTTCACTGCCACCCACAAGGCCCTATGTGATCTGGCCACTGCAGCCTCCCTCGTCTTCTCCTCCTCCACCCCTCTCCATCTCTGCGTCCTGATGTCCTGGTGGCCCTCTGCTTCCTGGAACAGCCCACTTCTGGCCGCTGAGGACATTTCCACGTGCTGTTCCCTCAGCTTAGAATCCTACACACACACAACCTTGGTGAATGTCACCTAGCGTCAGGTCCCAGCTCCCCAGAGCCCCAGCCACCACCCTCTCCACACTGCAGGGTCCTGGTTATAGGCTCTCATGATCCACAACTGTTCCTCTCTGTAGCTCTTTCAGGGTTCCTCCTTACACACTGGCTCGCCTGTTTGTTTATGGTGCGTCTGTCCCACAGAATGTAAGCTCTGTGGGGCCAGGACCAGACTCTGTACTCTGTGAAGAGCGTGCCACATGTAGGTACTCAGTAAAGATTTGGGGACTGAATGAATGGGAAAATGAGACAATTTTGTAAATCATGCCAAAGACCCTTACTGCCACATGGGTCAGCCCCGTTCTGGGCCCATCTCCCCACATCACCTCCACACTCCTGCCCTCACCTTGCCCACACCTTGCTCATTCTCATGGGATACAGGGAAAGGGGCTGCTCCATCCAGCTTCAGCTGGCCTGGGCCCCACGCCTGGCTGGGCTGAGCTTGTGGAGAATAAACAGATCTCATCCAGACAAACCTTGCTTTGCACAGGAGCTGGGGCTTAGACACGTAGACTTCTGTGAAGCTGACTTCCCTAGGCCACGGGGCCCTCCAGGAGCAGCAGCCACAGCTCGCCTGGTGGGGCCACTGGACAGGAGCCAAGCTCTGCCACCCTTGGGGGTCTTTCACCCTCCCACGGCTCTTGGGCCCCCCAGCTCATAATCTCTCCTCCAAGAAGTAAAAATATGTTTCAGAGCACTAACTAGGGAGGTCATTACTTCAAAGACCCTCTTGGCAAATTCTTTTACTGGCCCCAGTTTAGAGAGCCAGAGTCGTCTCACAAGGGGGTTCCTCACAGCAGGGCCCACCTGTGAGAATGTCTTCTCTTGGGACTGCCCCTGGCAGGAGGGTGGGCCAGACCCTCGGCTATCCCCTGAGGAAGCGTGGGAAGAGGCTCAGAAGAGCTTCAGAAATGGTCTTTGCCTAAAAATGGGGAAACTGCTCTTGGCTAAAGACTCTGGATGGGAACGAACACTTTCAAGGCCTGGTTGAGGGACCAACGACATTCTGGCCTCAGGAGGTGCCCTCCTTAGGAAGAATTCAGTACACTAATGGGACAGGAGCCAAAAACATTTATCCTGCTGCTGCCCAGCTCTCGGAGCAGATGGCCTTGGCTCCCACCTCTCTGGGAGGGGAAGCAGAGGAATGTTAATTCCGCGGAGCTCCTGTCCCCAGACACACAGGGCTCCCTGCACCCAGCCTATCACGACCTTGGTCTTCCACTCAAGTTAACATGGGGGAGCTGTCTGTCCCAAGCCTCTGCTCCCTCAGGGCTCCATCCCCACTGAGAGTCACACAGGTGCCCTCTCCGCCTCCTTGGAGCCATCCCTCTTGCACTTAGCACCCCAGTGCCCCTGCCTAATTTAATCTCTGCTCTCTTGGGCTTCCCTGGTGGCTCAGATGGTGAAGAATCCACCTGCATTGCGGGACACCTGGCTTGGATCCCTGGGTGGGGAAGATCCCCTGGAGGAGGTCATGGCAACCCATTCCAGTATTCTTGCCTGGAGAATCCCCATGGACAGAGGAGCCTGGCAGGCTAGAGTCCGTGGGGTCACAAAGAATCAGACATGACTGAGCAACTAAGCACGGCACAGCTATCTGCCCCTCCCATCAGCGTTTATGATGTTAGAGCATCTGCCAGGTTAAAGCGACACAGGGCCACCTGCCACCCTCCCTGCTTTCTCCCTTTTACAGCTGACTTCCTGGAAGTACACACACTTGCTGGCTCTCCTTCCGTGGCTTTCACTTTCTCCTCAGTCCATGGTAGTGTGGCTTCTATCCCCACCACTTTCCTGAAACTTCTCTCTCCGAATGGTCAAAGACTTTCTTGCTCCTGAGCCGGATTTCAGCAGCGCGCGGCCCCAGCCTCTCCAGCTCACAGTGTTCCTACCCCTGTCTTTCTGGTGCAGCGCCCTGATTTGGCTCTTACCTCTGGCTGTGCCTCCGCCGTGGGCCCTTTTCAGAATTCTGGATTTGACCCTCCTCCTTTTCCCTTTTCACTCCACACTCTCCAAAAGGTGATCTCATTCACTTCCATGGCCTAAGTGATTAGAACCTTCATCTGCAGCCCAGAGCTCTCTCCTGAGCTTACACACTCCCTCATTCATGCACTCACTCACTCGCTCAAACAGACTCTACACCTACCATGAACCAGGAACTGCTGTCAGGAACAAAGCAGGTCAAGCCCCTGCACTTGGGGACTTCACGGTGTGGCAGAGGCACACTCGATATGGGGAGACAAGACCACTCCATGCGGGATAAGAGCCAACAGAGTCCTGGGCCAGCATGACTGGGGCTGCATTCGTGAGGCTGAGTCAGCAAGCAGAGGTGCTGTGAGCATTAAGAAGTGGGGGTTCGCTATAGGAATAAGACACTACAGCGGGGTGGGAAGATCGAGCGGGCAGCAGTCCTAAAGGGGGAATTGGAAGATCGGAAGAAAGTCACTGAGCCGTTCCCTGACTCAGGTGTGCCCAGCCAGGGAAAGTCCGTGGAGGAGCCTGTGGAAGGCTGCTGCTTCTATACATGGTGGGGAGCTGAGCTGGAAGGGGAGGAGACAGGTCAGAAATGCACCGGCTTTCACCAGAGTACTGCCAGGGGGCCTGGGCCTTCTCCCTGACTCTTCTCACCCCACCCCAGTGTGCCAGTCACAGCACAGCCTAGGCAATCTTTCCCCAACGCAGCCCTAACCTGCCACTCCCTTTCTTAAAGCCCTTCCTGCTCCCCAGCGCCTTCCAGACAGTAAGCAGACTCCTGGGCAAGGCTGGCAGGGACTGTCGTGCCCCCTTCCCCACACTGGGCCCCCCTCTTGCTCCTCCCTTTTATGAAGACCGCCCCCATCTGTGCTCACACCCCAGCTCTCCATCTGCTCCATAGAGCAAACTCCCTCCACTTGCTCACGCTCTCACTCTCTCCCAGACCCCCGGACACTCTTTTTTCCCTTCACCTTCTTTTCCTGGCCAAGTCTTACTCACCCTGCAGGACTCAGTTTAGCCACCGCCTCCTCCAAGAAGCTTCTGTGACACTCGTCCTACAGACATCTGGGCCCCTGGTACGTGCTCCCTCAGAGCCTGTACCCCCTCCCTGGCCCTGGTCTCACATGGACACCTGCAGGCTTCATGTTCTCACACCTCAGTACTTCACTAGACTGTTAACGCCATGAGGGAAGAGGCCTCATTGTGACTGGCCCATACCTGGGCATTGTAGGGGTTTGGTGAGTATATGCTGTGCAATGAAATATAAATATGACTATTCTATAATATTCCAGTAAAAAAGTAGAATACAAAATTTTGTGTCTATTAATAAATTTGAAAAATAAAAAGAATAAAACTGTATGTACAGTTAAAATAAGTAGAGTATGGGAGGAACTTGATAATAATTGTTAATAAAGTTCACAGCTGGTGGGGCTAGCAGTGACTTTCCTTCTTTCTACATTTCAATTTCAAACTGCTCTTTAAAGAAAAAAAAAAAAACTTTACCATTAAATATTTTTCAAAAGCAATAAATTGCTCCCTTACCACCTGCTTCTATTTTTACATCCACATTCCTTTCTGACCACATTTGTTCTGCACTTCCAAGAATGAAGATCTCTGTCTTGGGCAGAGAAAGCCAATTTTTTCCTTTCAGTAGGAGTTGACTGACCTGTCTTCTCTTTGTCATCTGTTCCCAGATACCATCTGCCAGAAAACGTGTTCCCACCCCTTCCCTATTCCTCTCGCTTTGTCTGACTTAAAGTAATCATGAGAGTTTTGGTTGTATCAGAATGACATACCGGTAAGCACGTGGAGACATACGTGGCCTAGGGATGGCTTCCCTAATCTGGCTTTCAGCAATACGCCTTCCCCCAGACTCTCCAAAAGGGAAAATGAGCACAAAGAGGGCAAAGCAGCCCATGCCTCTGGCCCTGTGGAGCAGTCTTAAACCTTGAGTAGCCTCCGTATAGGAGAGAAAATGTCAGATAAAAGCCTGGTCCTCCCACTAAAGATCAGTAGTTAAGTTAGTGTTTTGCACTTTTCTTCAAGCCCGAGTCCTTCCTGGAATCTGGTTTTCCTTGGCTGCACCAGTCTCCATCTTTGTTCATGTCTTATTTTATCTCTGTTCATGAAAGAATTCCTTTGGGAGCTTGACCATTCGAAATAATTTCCGAACACCTCCTTCCCATCTTAGAACACGCTATTCTTATCATTTTGTCATTTCAGGCTATGTTAAGACATTTGGATTTAATCCTATAGGAAAAGGGCGAGCCTTGAAAGTTGCCAAGCAGTAGATCAACTTGGTGGATTTAATGCCCTGAACAGTACTCTCTGACATCAGTGTGAAGAATTGGATAGGCTGAGAACTTTGGCAGGGGTTTTGTTAAGAGGCTGTTGCCTTCTTTCAGCGAGAGATAACGGAAGTCTGACCTATGGTAATTTGAAGGGGTGTAGGTTCAAGAGAGCAGCGAAAGGTTTGAGAGCCATTTCTGAGATAAAACTGATGGAATTAGAGAGGTAGCTAAGGTTATGTCTAAGGTTATAGCTTGGGAAATCCAGTGCATGGTGACAACTCCATACAAGACATGTAACACAGAAGAAGTAGCTATCTGGGAAGAGGACAATGAGTTTGAGACATCTGAGAGCGAGCCAGGGAGACATTTCAATACATATTTGAAGATATGGGCCTGAAACTTAAGGCAGAGATTGGGGATACGGAGGGTATAAATGTCGATGTGGAGTAGACATAAATACAGACGCAAAGATCAATGTGATTATACATGAAAAACCGGCAGAGACTGAGATAGATGGACCTAGATTGGTCTTAACAAGTAACACAAAGAACCCAACACAGGAGGACTACAAGAATTCTTAAAGGAAGAAATAGTATTAATTGGTGATCACTGGACTTCCCTGGTGGCTCAGATGGTAAAGCGTCTGTCTACAATGCGGGAGACCCGGGTTCAATCCCTGGGTTGGGAAGATCCCCTGGAGAAGGAAATAGCAATCCACTCCAGTAATATTGCCTGGAAGATCCCATGGACAGAGGATCCTGGTAGGCTCCAGACCACGGGGTCGCAGAGTCGGACACGACTGAGCGACTTCACAGTCACAGTCAGTCACATTGGCAGAAACAGAAAACACCATGTTGTTGGGGACAGATTATGACTGGTTTCAGAGTTTTTGAGCCTGGAATCATGTTGGGAGGTAACTGCGAACACTAGGCAGGCAGGTTTTGGACCAGAGCTTTGACCAATTCAGCCTTAGGTAGGTAGTTAGTTCAGTCGCTCAGTCGTGTCCAACTCCCTGCGACTCCATGAATCGCAGCACACCAGGCCTCCCTGTCCATCACCAACTCCCAGAGTTCACTCAGACTCACGTCCATCGAGAGATAGAATTCGGAATCATAAAATTTTTAAATGTTAGAGCTGGAAAGAATTTGGGGCTGTATCTAATTCAAGTCTTCTTTTATCAAGGAGGGGATAGAGACCCACACACATTCAAGGCTATCCTCAAGCTCACACAGATTTTGCTAGCTCTTTCTATCTGACAAAATAGAATCCTGGTCTCTATTTTGAGTCCAGAACTTCGTACCTGCAGAGGGATGGCTGCTGAGAATATGAAGACCAGTAAGACAACTTCCTGAGGGAGGTATGCAAAGGACTATTGCAATGTTAAATCCTGGGGACTCTGAGAGCTCTGGAATAGTTACATTAGAGCACTGGGTTGATAATGTCAGAAATTCATTTCAAACTGATTCAAAGTGTTAAAGGGGAAATTCATGTAACCAACTCATTGTGAGGCTGGGAATGGAACTGAGTTGAGGGACCAAATACCATCTGGACTGTTTTTTTTTTTTTTTTCCATGTGTCTCTTTTCTCTGTGTATGAACTGGGTTCTCTCAGCCTGATTTTCACACAGGAGGGGCTACCCGGTCACAGGCAAACTCCAGATTCCTCCTTATAGCTTTTTCCCCACAAAGAAAAAGGGTGTTCTCAGAAAGAGGCTTTGATTGATCGACTTGCATCACATTTCATTACCTAACCAAAACACTACGGTATACATGACATTGCATGACTGTGACATCACAGGAAACTTGGAAGTAGGGATGGGGGTGAGCAATGCTGGGGAGAAAGAATCAAGAGCTCTTCTGATACTCTCAAAAAAAGCTTTGAACACAGACCAGAAAGCTTGAGTACATCCAGGANTCATTACCTAACCAAAGCACTACGGTATACATGACATTGCATGACTGTGACATCACAGGAAACTTGGAAGTAGGGATGGGGGTGAGCAATGCTGGGGAGAAAGAATCAAGAGCTCTTCTGATACTCTCAAAAAAAGCTTTGAACACAGACCAGAAAGTTTGAGTACATCCAGGATAAGCAACATGAGAGGGATGAAGGAGGGAAGGCTCAGGGCACAAACCATGTGATTTATAGGCTGAGAGTCTGGCGAACCGTAGAAGATGTCTGCGAAGAATGAGGGAGGAAAAAATAGGAAACGATTAGGTGAGTTTAGTCTCTCAGTTGTGTCCAATTCTTTTCGACCCCATGGACTGCAGCCCATCAGGCTCCTCAGTTCACGAGATTCTCCATGCAAGAATATTGGAGTGGATAGCCGTTCCCTTCTCCAGGGGNGCGAACCGTAGAAGATGTCTGCGAAGAATGAGGGAGGGAAAAATAGGAAACGATTAGGTGAGTTTAGTCTCTCAGTTGTGTCCAATTCTTTTCGACCCCATGGACTGCAGCCCATCAAGCTCCTCCGTTCACGAGATTCTCCATGCAAGAATATTGGAGTGGATAGCCGTTCCCTTCTCCAGGGGATCTTCCCAATGCAGGGACAACCCAGGGATTGAACCCAGGTCTCCTGCATTGCAGATGGACTCTTTACCATCTGAGTTACCAGGGAAACCCAGAGCAGGACAATAGAGGAGAGAAAATAGATAATTAGTGTGTCAAGCACCACTTGAAATTGTTGTTGTTGTTCAGTTGCCAAGTTGTGTCTTGAAAATGAGGTCACGCTAAATCCAGACTCCCTGCCTACAGAAGAACCAGAAAGCATTCTTTCCTCATGGACTGGAAGGCACGATTGGTCAGATGAGCTAGGTGAACTGAGGGGAGGAGCTGGTAGAGAGATCTAGACTAGGCTCTCTAGGAAATAAGTGGTCATCCTTAAGGCCAGAGAAACGTGGCTCATTCTTTGATAGGGTTACTAGCTTAATAGATAAGGAAATAAAGAAAACATTGAGGTGCAAAAAGAAAAATAAACTGTTATCACAGTTGCCAGAGGTGATACTATTAAATTTCACATTACTTTTTAAAAAAGTATATTTTTTTGCAAAATTTTATTCTTATTTTACCTACTCTTTTGTAACTTGCCTTTCACTTAACAACAACGTAAACATCTTTTCATGTCAATGCTTATATTTCTATGACAATATTTTTATTGACATATAATTCTATTGTATGTATGTATTATCATTTAATATTCTCTCCTGGGGCCATTTAGGCAACATCTAATTTCTTACAATTTTTCTATAGCTAAATCTTTATGCACATAATCCTTGCTGCTGCTACTGTTAAATTGCTTCAGTTGTGTCCCACTCTGTGCGACCCCACAGACGGCAGCCCACCAGGCTCCCCCATTCCTGGGATTCTCCAGGCACGAACACTGGAGTGGGTTGCCATTTCCTTCTCCAATGCATGAAAGTGAAAAGTGAAAGTAAAGTCGTTCAGTCATGTCCGAGTCTTAGCGACCCCGTGGACTGCAGCCCACAGGCTCCTCCATCCATGAGATTTTCCAGACAAGAGTACTAGAGTGGGTTGCCATTGCCTTCTCTGAAATAATCCTTACCTTACAACAAATTCCTAGAAATATAACTTCTTAGAAAAATCTCTAAAAACCAAAACTGTCTTTCAGAAAGGTTGTACCACTTTGCACCCCACTGGTGGTAAATAAGTGGTCTGACTCTTTGGGTTTTGTTTTTATTTTTATTTTTTGCTAGCAGTATTCCTTTTCAGCCATTAATGTTAAAAATAATATATTTGTCTAGTATTGGGAATGTACTATAAAGTACTCTGTTCAAAATTTGGGAGTCAGATAAAGAATAAAGGAAAAATATTATATTTTGTAGGTTTTTATTGGGTTATTTTCCTTCTAACAATTAGATCCTAAGAGTTCTTTGTTTATTCTTGACATAAGTACTTTGTCAGATATGTGTACTGCAAATATTTTTCCCTGGTCTGTGTCTTATCTTTTCATTTTCTTAATAGTATTTTAAAAAAGCAGTGATTTTTCATTTTGATGATTAAATTTTCAATTTTTTTTCTCCTGTGGTTCATTCATGCTTTTTGCTTACCCAAAGTCTTCTATGATTTCTTTGAAAAGTTTTATCACTTTTGCTTTTATATTTTAGGTTTCTGACCCATTTTGAGGAATGTTTTAGTATGGTGTGAGGTAAGGGTTGAGGTTAATATTTTTTCTACATGAATATCTGATTAATCCAATGCCATTTGTTGAAAAGACTATCCTTTCCCATAGTAAATTAGCTTGTCCTTTTTGTTGGAACTCAGTTGGTCATATATGTATGGATCTTTGGCTAAATTCTTTATTCTGTTTCATTGATCTACATGCGTACCACTATGCTAATATGATACTGTCTTATTTTCTGTTACTGTTTAATAAATCTTAAAACAATTATTAGTTTTTACCTTCTTGAGTGTTTAGCTTTAAATTTTTCACTTTTAGTTTTTCTTGGTTATCAGTGAAAATAGTTAGGATTACATATTTCTGCCTGAATATATCTTTGGGTATGTCTTTGTTCTATAGGATGGATTTGTACTGCTGCTGCTAAGTTGCTTCAGTCGTGTCCGACTCTGTGTGATCCTAGAGACAGCAGCCCACCAGGCTCCACCGTCCCTGGGGTTCTCCAGGCAAGAACACTGGAGTGGGTTGCCATTTCCTTCTCCAGTGCATGAAAGTGAAAAGTGAAAGTGAAGTCACTGAGTTGCGTCCAACTCTCAGCGACCCCATGGACTGCAGCCCACCAGGCTCCTCCGTCCATGGGGTTTTCCAGGCAAGAGCACTGGAGTGGGGTGCCATTGAATTGGTACTAGCAGGTATTAAAACTAAATTTTAAAGGATTTGTTAGAGCTAAAATAATGAAAACATGTCAATTGGAAAAAAAAAAGATGTTTGCTTATAAAAAAGAATTTAAGAAAGAGACTGATTTCTAAAGAAAAGTAGTAAAAGAATAGTAACTTTAATAGATAAAGTCCCAGTCTTTGCAGCAGCAGCCCCACCTGTCAGGCATTCCTAAGATGCCTGACCTAAGATGCCATGGGTATCATATATGTTCCTGTGAGTCTGTTCAGGCTGCTGACCACTGCTCACCTGGGTTGCTCTAAACAACACAGCTGCTATTGGCCTGCATTACCTTGTATGGCTTCACACGGTCCACACTCAGCCACGCTGTTTAAGTGACCCCCTAGTTCTCCGAGCCACAGCCTCCTGTCCTTCCATTGTCTTCCTTCCCCCTCCTCTTCCCTGACCACTCACTCACCCTGGCAACTAATATGCTCAACATGAACCGGACCGAGACAGCTCAAAAGCTCTTCCGGGGTGAGAAGAATGCATCTTTCCGAGAGAGTGCACTGTGTGTGGGGTGACGAAGGTGGAAAGGGTAAATGTTGTACATCAGAATCGCTTGGCTCCTGGGACATTATAGTTTTGTGAAAATTTGAAAATTACTTACTTTTTAGGTAGCTTGGACCTTTCACTATTTTTAGTGAAAAATTACATAGTATGATGAAAGTGATACTCAGTGTAGAAAATTGGAACATGCAGAAAAAGGAGGAAAGATGTAAAAATTATCTGTAATTCACTACTTGTATGAACATTGTTAATATTTTTATGCATATTTTAAACTTAAGAATCCAACTGTTTCTACAGTTTTATGTCTCACTATGATGAATTAATATTACTTGGAGATTACTGTCCTGTTTCATTTAACTTTTTCTAAAACCCTAGTTTAACGTCTCTGTGTTTTTCCATGTTGTTGTTTAGTTGCTAAGTTGTGTCCGACTCTTTTTGTGACCTCATAGACTAGTCTGCCAGGCTCCTCTGTCCCTAGGATTTCCTAGGCAAGAATACTGGAGTGGATCGAACCCGAATCTCCTACATTGGCAGGCGCATTCTTTACCCCCAAGCTACCTGAGAAGCCCTTATTCCTCCATGGATATAACAAAGTAACCATCAGCTATTGTCAATTATCTAGACTATTCCCATTTTTCTCTTATAAATATGTGTGCTAAACCTCCAAACACTTCTGTACTACTTATTATTTCTTTATAATAAATTTCTAGAAGTGGAATTACTTGTTTGAAAGACTATAAATATTTATAAGGCCCTGATACATAGAGGACAGATTTCTTTCTAGAAAATTTTTATCAGTCCATACTCTCACCAGCTGTAACAGTCTCATATCACACTCTTGCAAGCACTATTTTTTTCAGTCTTTGTTAATTTGATAGGTTAAAGAAGATACTTTGTGATTTAATTTGCATATTTTGATTACCAGTAATATTAAAAAAAATTTAATGTGCTTATTAACCTTTTATAACTTTGTTTCCAAGTTCTCTGTGATTTAAGAACATTATCCATATTTATTGAACATATTGTTCAATGATCTAAATTGGGCTTTTGAAAATAGTACATATTCTTTATATCTAAGATGCAAATTTTACATTACTCCTTAAATTGTTTAGATGGATAATGGTTGGGTAAAAATATCTCAAAAAAGTTTGCTTTTATAAATCTTGTTCTATAATTCTGATAGATTTTTCTTGTGCCTTTTGACATTGTAGTGTTTGGGGCATTAAGCATCATCTGGGTTCTTAAAGGAAACAGATGGCCCACTCTAAGTGGGTAATTTGAAGAAGATTTAATAAGCTATATGCAAGGTGTGGTCCTGCTGTAGAAAAACCACAGTGGTAGCACCCTAGGGCTAGAAACAGCAGGGGACCGTTATTTTCCTTAGGCTGGAAGGGGCAAGAGTGACAACCTGAAAGGGAACCTGGAAATAGGGAGCAACCATATAAAATGAGCTCACATATGGAAAAAGTGGGCTCAGGGGAGAGATAGAGACTATCTGTGACACCCTTGCAGGAAGGCTTCTGGGCAACTAAATGCCCAGTCTCAGCCTCCTACAACCCTTCAATCTCCTGCTGATGCTTTCTATTGGCAAAACCCAAGTGCAATAAGGGCAAGGAAACTGTCAGTGTGGCCCCTACAGGTCAGTCTCCTGGGCCTCAGCACAGCAAGGAGAGGAAGAGTGGATCCAGAGGGGAACATAGGTGTCCAGCACAAAGACTCCATACTGTTAATAAATCCCTATTTGTTTTAGCTTTCATCAATAAAAATGATGTAAGCTTCTCTCTTAAATTTAAGCTACTGTATTTGGAGTGTTACCCCAAAGCTAGTTTCAAACTATTGCAGATATCAAAGAGCAGAATTCCCATCATTCATTTAAAGAGGAAAAGCAAATAGAAATTAACATTTTATGAGCACCTTCTCTAACTTTCCACCTGTATTATTGCATTTAATCCTCTCAACAGTTCTGCAAAATGGGTGCTATTATCCACACTGTTATTCATGAGGAGACTGAGGTTCAGTCAGCTCAAGAAGTTTGTTCACAGTCACCCAGCTAAAACCCTGACTAGACTGAGGTTTGAAACAGGATGTATCTATCTGACTCCAAAACCCAGGTTCCCTTCATGTCAATCTCCTGAAGATGAGTGAACAGAAAAGAGACTCCCAACTGGGGCAAGGCTAAGCTTATGTAAAGACCTTAATCACTTCATATTCTCTCGTACCTGTGTGCCTTTGGAAAACAAATAGATAAACCATAACATCTTGTCATCACAGCAACTGCTGTTTACAACTGGACTTGATTCTGTGGTTCTGAGGAATGGCCAGGAGCTCTTGGCTTTGGGGATTTATGAGTAATAGGAAATGTAAGAACTTCAGCTTCTTGCTGTCAAAGAAATAGGCCTTGGAAGACTAAGGTACATCATGCACATAGTCAAATATTTATGACACACATGCCATTGCCAGACACCCTCTTTACAACTCCCTTGATTCAAAGAAACTGACATTCCCCAGTGGGATTCCTGTTTCTCTCTGCATACCAATGGTGAGCAACAGGAGAAAACAACTGTAGAAACTTTGGACTGTTTTGATGCTTTTCAAGGATTGAAGAAAATGGATTGGATTAGTAAATGCATCCAGTTCTTGGATATCACTGGGTTGTCATTATCACTTAATGAGGGCTCCAATTTGTGCTTTCCTGGGCTTACTTTCAGAGGGCTGCTTTGGACCAGCACTTTGAATGGTGCACTATGAAATTATCCCATCCCCCCAAAACAGTAAAATTGTCACTGCTGTTGTCCAGAATGAGCCTCATGCCAAGGTGCTTATTCCGTGCACTGCTGAAATCTCCAGTCCTTAGGGTAACAAACCTTTGCTGAGTTTTATGTAAAGAAGAAGAGAATAACCTCCTTCTCCATCGACTGCCATTTGACCCCCAAACAACTTTAGATGCTGGTGTTTTCTCTTAAGTTTCTCTTTGAGCTAATTTATGGACTTCTCTCTCTTAAGGTACAGGTATAGGTTGAGGTTAATGTTTTGAATTTGAATACCCAGTTTGTACAAACCATTAACTGAAAAGACGATCCATTCTTCATAGAAGTGCTTTTGCACCTTTGTCAAAAATCAATTAACCAACCTCACACCTTATATAAAAACTAACTTGAAATGGACCAAATACCTAAATCTATGTAAATTTAAGAGTTGAAACTACAGAATTCTTAGAAGAAGATGACTGTAAGTCTTTATAACCTTGGTTCATAGGTATGACAACAAAACAGAACCAATAGAACAAAAACTAAACTGGACTGCAAGAAATTAAACTTCTGTGCATCAAAGAATACTATCAAGAAAGTGAAAAGGCAACCCACAGAATAGGAGGGAAGTATTTATAAATTATATATCTGATAAGGGTCTAGTATCCAGAATACATTTAAAAAATTCTCATAGCTCAATAATAAAAAGACAACTGAATTTAAAAAGGGCTAAGCATCTGAACAGACATTTCTCTAAGGAAGATATACTAATGGCCTATAAACACATAGAAAGATGCTCATTATCACTAGTCTCATGGGAAAACTAAAAGAAGCAAAACTGGAAAATCATATTTGTTGGTGAGGATGTGCAGAAATTAGAACCCTCATTGACTGCTGGTGGGATATACAAAGATATAGCAGCTATGTAAAAACAGCTTATTGGTTCCTCCATAGATTAAACATATAGTAACCACGTGACCCAGCAACTGCATTTCTAGGTATATAGTCAAAAGACTTGAAAGCAGATGTTCAAAGACAATTTGTGCACTAAGGTTCATAGCAGCACTGCTCACAACAACCGAAAGGTGGAAATGTCCTTTAACTGATGAATGAACAAAGAAAATGTGGCGTACCCATACAATGATACATTACTTGGTCATCAAAAGGAGTGAAGTACTGATACATGCTCCAACATGGATAANAAAGCAGATGTTCAAAGACAATTTGTGCACTAAGGTTCATAGCAGCACTGCTCACAACAACCGAAAGGTGGAAATGTCCTTTAACTGATGAATGAACAAAGAAAATGTGGCGTACCCATACAATGATACATTACTTGGTCATCAAAAGGAGTGAAGTACTGATACATGCTCCAACATGGATAAACCTTGAAAACATTATGTTAAGTAAAAGAAGTCAGACAGAAAAGGCTATATATTGTATGATTCCACTGAGACGAAATATCCTGAATAGGCAAATCCACAGAGACAGAAATCAGATTAGTGTTGACAGGGTCTGGGGCCAGAAAGTAACGAAGAACATTTAATGGGAACAGCATTTCTTTTTGAGGTGATTAAATTGGTCTTGAATTAGATAATAATGATGAATGCATAACACTGTGGATGTTTTAGTTGCCCATAAACTGTGCCCTTTAAATATTTAAATGGTAATTTTATGTTATGCATATTTTACCACACACAAGAATAGCAACTGGCCACATTTGTGGTGGGTGATTTCTGAACTCTCCGTTGTGTCATTGATTTTTATATCTACCTCTTCCTTCATTTCACACTATTGATTGCTGTAGCTTCAGTAAATTAAAAAATTTTGTGGTAAATCTTAAAAGTAGGAAGTGTGCTTCCTCCAACTTTATTCTTCTTTTTCAAATTTGGCTATTTCANTTAGCCATCTGTAAGTCTTCTTTGGAGAAATGGCTGTTTAGTTCTTTGGCTCTTTTTTTGATTGGAACCCATGTCTCTTATGTCTCCTGCATTGGCAGGTGGGCTCTTTACCACTAGTGCCACTTGGAAAGTCTATTTCCACTTGATTATTTGATTTATGAGCTAGCGACCACTATGAGCAAGGCTTCTCCTGGCTTTAGTCAGGCATTTGCCAAAGTCTCTCAGGAAATTTTAGTATATGAGATAAAGAAATGTGAGTTGGTTACTGATCCATTAAGTAACATGTAACTGACTAAATAACTATCCCTAAAGGACAACTCAGACAAGAGTATTTATGACATGCCTATCAGATTTGCAAAAAAATGCCAAATGGGAGGGATAACTAATAATTTAGATGACAAAATTGGGATTCTGAAGTCTCTTGATAGACTAAACATTAACTTAAAATTCACTGACAAAGTGAATGGAAGTAATGAAAAGTTTTTCATTTCAGTAACAAGAAAGCAAAAATATAAGCACAGTAAGAGTTGACATGAGTTAGAAGTAATTTCTTGTTTTAGGTGGGCGCGCTTTGGGCTGCATGTAACAAAAACACGTTTGTGACGGATAAGGCAAGTTATCATTTCCTATAACAAAGAAACGGAGGGAAAGTATCTGCAAGTGTGAAAGTTTTACTTTTCTGAAAGTAAAATAATTCTCAGCCAATGGGAGAGGGGTGGGCATAGTTTCTTCCAGGGAATATTTAGCAATGTCTGGATATATTTTTGGTTGTCACAATAGGGGGTTGTGTGGGGGAGGGGATGCTACTATTATTTAATGGGGAGAGAGAGTCCAAAGGCGTAAACAATCCTACAAAGTATAGGACAGCTTCCACAACAAAGAATTATCTAGCACAAATGTCAACAGGCCTAAGAAACTCAGATTTAGAGTAATCTACACCTGGGGCTTTCTCCAGTGGCAGAGCAGTAAATAATCCACCTGGAATGGAAGAGACACAGGAGACTCGAATTCACTCCCTGGGTTGGGAAGATCCCCTGGAGGAGGAGACGGCAACCCACTCCAGTACTCTTGACCAGCAAAATCCCAGAGTTGGACATGACTGAGAAACTTAACAACAAGACCTGGAGGAGTTAAAGGATTGCCTTCCCCAATTTCATGGGGGTGGAGGGGGTGGGGGGTGGATATGTGAGCAAAACTGGGTTTGTTAGGAAGGAAGAGGGAATGAGATGAATGTTGAGGAGTCTGCTATAAAGACTGTGAACGCATATTGAAAATATCTATTGCTTTTCTTGACTAATAATAATTGATCATAATCCAGGGTCATTGCTAGTCCATAGAAGGTCTCTATAAGAAATAGAAAAGGCACCCCCTTCCTCAGACACTTTACTGCCATCTGCTGGAAATTATTATAACAAAGATATAAATCTACAATCTGTTGTAAACAGAGCCCCCTAGAGTTGTGCAGTATGTAAACTCACAATATATTAGAGCACCCCTTGTGTGAGTCTGGTATGATCCAGTTCTGTAAAATGGCAGTCAAAGAAGTAGTTTAGGACTTCAAAATAGGACCTGTATATCCCAAGTAAGGAAAGTGAAAAATCTCACTGTATTCTGTGTTAGACCATGGCTGGAATTCATGGTTAAATTCTAGGTTTCATGGTTTAAGATTTTTAAAAAGACCAAAGAAAGTTGGGCAAAAGGAAGAACAGTCGATGAGGTAAGTCAAAATGTACTTAAAAAAAAAAAAAAAGGAACTGGAAATGTAGAGCCTGAGGAAGAAAACACAAGACGTGAACTGGAGAGTCCTCTACAGTTAAGCAAAGGGTGTAAACAGACAGGTATCAGGTTAAATCTGTATTTCTCCAAAGGACAAAACTGAATCCAATGAGTGGAACCAAAGAGTCATGAGATATCAAGGCTCAATGGTCAATTAACCAACTTCCACAAATAATGTCTACATTCCTTCTACAGTGTTTCCCAGGAGTCACCCCACTAGGGCCCCTTCGGTCAATCCTAAAGATTTTCTTCATTACACTAAACTCTCTCTCCTTTGACTCCCATCCATCTTTCCAGTCTCCTCAGCTGCTCTCTGATGACAAACAGGTTTCAGAGAGTCAGATTTGCTTTACCTAAGGAAGATTTTCTACCAGGGTCTCCAATTAAGGTCTTCAAATACTTGTCAGGATCAAATTCCTCATCTTGAAAAACAAAAGCGTTTTATCTCATCTCCAAGTTCTTTCCTAGTACCCAAGTGGAGTATGGTCTCTGGGTTGCAGAATCAAGAGTATGATGTTCAAACATAGAACTATTTCCTGTCAGACTTTCCTTCCCAATTCCTAAACCGCCTTGTACACATTTGCATAATTTGGCACTTCAATTGACCTGAATTAATCAAGTCCCCAATTGACAAACCTTCAGGTTATTTTCAATTTTTACTATTTCAAACCATGCACATAAACATCCATATATATAACTTGTAGGCACTTATGTAAATATTTTTATAGGTTGTATGTGTGTGTACTCAGTCACTCAGTCGTATCCGACTATTTGCAACCCCATGGACTGTAGCCTGCCAGGCTCCTCTGTCCATGGAATTTTCCAGGCAAGAGTACTGGACCAGTAGCCATTTTCTGCTCCAGGGGACCTTCCTGACCCAGGGATCAAGCATACTTGTCTTGCATCTCCTGCACTGGTGGGCAGATTCTTCACCACTGAGCCACCGAGGAAGCCCATTTTTATAGGTTGTTTTCAGAAATGGAATTGCTGACCATAAGGGACAGACACTACAAATTTAGTCTCCTTAACAATTCACATCAATATTCTTAATCCTATCTATCAAACTGATAGATTTATATTTTAATTTGAATTACTTTGATTATTAGTACACTTGTGCACCTTTTCTTACATTTACTGAATTACTTTTCATAATCTTTCCCTTTATTCTATGAGTTATCAATATTTTGTTAAAACTTATTTAGATATCCTGATTGATATATTAATATATATGAGTATTAATGATTTTTCTGGTATATGTATTACAAATGTTATTTGCAGTTTTGCATTTATCTTTTTAGGTCTATTTAGGTCTTTCACTGGACAGAGATGTTTAAAAAAATCTGACATTGTTTCATTTTATAACTTTTAGATTTTAAGTTATGCTTAGAGAAGTATTTCAGATTAAAAGATTATGCAAGTATTCTCCAAGATGATTTATATTTAATTACTTAATAAAATGTATTTTTGTATATGGTGTCAAATAGCTATGTTGTTGTTGTTCAGTCAGTACACATCCTACACCTTGCAACCCTGTGGACTGCAGCACACCAGGCTTCCCTGTCCTTCACTATCTCTCAGAGCTTGCTCAAACTATTGTCCATTGAGTGGGTGATGCCATCCAACCATCTCATTCTCTGTCACCCTCTTCTCCTCTTGCCCTCAATCTTTCCGAGCATCAGAGTCTTTCCCACTATATCGGCTCTTTGCCTCAGGTGCTCAAAGTATTGGAGCTTCAGCTTCAGCATCGGTCCTTCCAATGAATATTCAGGACTGATCTCCTTTAGGATTAGCTGGTTGGATCTCCTTGCCATCCAAAGGACGCTCGAGAGTCTTATCTAGCACCACAGTTCAAAAGCATCAATTCTTCAGCACTCAGCTTTCTTTATGGTCCAAATTTCACATCCATACATGACTACTGGAAAAACCATAGCTTTGACTCTACAGATCTTTGTCAGGAAAGCATGTCCCTGCTTTTTAAAATGCTGTCTAGGTTTGTCATAGCTTTTCTTCCAAGGAGTAACCATCTTTTAATTTCATAGCAGCATGTCTGCATTGATTTTGGAGCCCAAGAAAATGAAATCTGGCACTGTTTCCACTTTTCTCCCATCTATTTACTATGAAGGGATAGGACTGGATACCATCATCTTTGTTTTTTTGAATGTTGAGCTTTAAGTCAGCTTTTTCACTCTCCTCTTATACACTATTTTTTCCTTTATTATTATTACTTTTTCTTAATTGGAGCATAATTGCTTTACAATGTTGTGTTTGTTTCTTCTGTACAACAGTGTGAAACTGCTGTGTGTATACATATATCCCTTCCTTCGTGAGTCTCCCTCCCCCCACGGCCCCCGACCCACCCATCCAGGTTATCATAGAGCGCTGAGCTGAGCTCCATTCATTAGCTTCCCACTATGTCAGTAACGGGAATAGTGTCAACAGCTACTCCCTCAGTTTGTCCCACCCTTTTCTTCCCTCCCTGTGTCCGCAAGTCTGTTCTCTACCTATGTGTCTCTGTTCATGTTGTGTAAACAACTCATCTGTACCAGATTTCTAGTTTCCATTGTGTATGCATTAATAACAAAGCTACGTGTATCTTTCTACTTCACTCTGTATAACAGATTCTAGGTTCATCCACATCAATACAAGTGAATGGATAGCTACATATGTTAGCATCATTTATTTAAAAGATTCTTCCCTTACTAATATGATTTCAACCTTTTCACACTTAGTTCTTTTATATGTATATGTACATCCATGTGTTTTTATACTCTCTACTGTCTTTGATAAATCCACTTTTTCTGTGTATCTGTCATACAATTTTTAAATCTACCCATCCAAAAACTTACTGTCTCTCCATGTATTAATTCAAATTACTATACTCCTTTAAAAAGTATGTAATTTGTTTCATATACATCATATATATTTCTTATTAAACTTGTTACTAGTTAAGCATACTCTTTGAATGACTTTTTTAAAAACTTTTATTTTCTAACAGATTGTTGTTGATATTTAGGAAACCCACCTGAATTGTGGGGAATTTCATCAAGCTAGAATTCAACTTTTGTCACATAATGCTCTGCCTTCTATTGAGATCATAATTTTTCTTTAATCTATTAACATAAATTATTGAATTATCTAATATTGAATCACCCTTGAATGTCTGGAATTCTTCATTGCTATTCAGTCACTAAGTTGTATTATCCAGCTCTTTGCAACCCCATGGACTGTGGCATGCCAGGATTTCCTGTCCTTCACTCTCTCCCAGAGTTTGCTCAAATTCGTGTCCATCGAGTCAGTGATGCCATCCAACCATCTCATCCTCTGTCATCCCCTTTTCCTCTGGCTCTCAACCTTTCCCAGCATCAGAATCTTTTCCAATGAGTTGGCTCTTCGCATCAGGTGGCCAAAGTATTGGAGCTTCAGCTTCAGCATCAGTCCTTCCAGTGAATATTCAGGGTTGATTTTCTTCAGGCTTGACTGATTTGATCTCCTTGCAGTCCACTGGAGTCTCAAGAGTCTTCTTCAGCATGACAATTTGAAAGCATCAATTCTTCAGCACTCAGCCTTCTTTATGGTCCAAATTTCACATCTATACATGACTACTGGTAAAACTACAGCTTTGTCTCTACAGACCTTTGTAGGCAAAGTGATGTTTTCGCTTTTTAATGCACTGTTTAGGTTTGTCATAGCTTTTCTTCCAAAGAGCAATCATCTTTTAATTTCATGGCTTCAGTCACCGTTTGCAATGATTTTGGAGCCCAAGAAAATAAAATCTATCACTATTTCCACTTTTCCCCATCCGTTTGCCATGAAGTGATGGGACTGGATGACATAATCTTAGTTTTTTGAATGTTGAGTTTCAAGCCACCATTCTCTCTCTCCTCTTTCATCAAGAGGCTCTTTAGTTTTTCTTTGCTTTCTGCCATTAGGATGGTATCATCCACATATCTGAGGTGGTTGTTATTTCTCCCAGCAAACTAGATTCCAGCTTGTGATTCATTTAGCTTGGCATTTTGCATGAAGTACTCTGCATATAAGTAAAATAATCAGGGTGACAATATACAGTCTTGATGTACTCCTTCCCCAATTTTGAACCAGTGCACTGTCCCATGTTCAGTTATAACTGTTACTTCTTGACCTGCATATAGGTTTCTCAGTTCAGTTCAGTTGAGTCACTCAGTCATTTCTGACTCTTTGCAACCCCATGGTCTGCAGCACCGGGCTTCCTTGTCCATCACCAACTCCTGGAGCTTACTCAAACTCATGTCCATTGTGTCAATGATGCCATCCAACCATCTATCTCATCCTCTGTCATCCCCTTCTCCTCCCACCCTCAATCTTTCTCAGCATCACGGTCTTTTCCAATGAGTTGGTTCTTCGCATCAAGTAGCCAAAGTTTTGGAGTTTCAGCTTCAGCATCAGTCCTTCCAATGAATATTCAGGACTGATTTCCTATAGGATGGACTGGCTGGATCTCCTTGCAGTCCAAGAGACTCTTAAGAGTCTTCTCCAACATCACAGTTCAAAAGCGTCAATTCTTTGGCACTCAGCTTTCTTTACAGTCCATCTCTCACATTCATACATGACTACTAGAAAAACCATAGCTTTGCCTAGACAGACCTTTGTTAGTAAAGTAATGTCTTTGCTTTTTAATATGCTGTCTAGGTTGTTCATAGTTTTTCTTCCAAGGATCAAATGTCTTTCAATTTCATGGCTGAAGTCACCATCTGCCACGATTTTGGAGCCCCCCCAAATAAAGTCTCTCACTGTTTCCATTGTTTCCCCATCTATTTGCCATGAAGTGACAGGTTTCTCAGGAGGCAATTAAAGTGCTCTGGTGTTCCCATCTCTTTAAGAATTTCCAGAGTTTGTTGTGATCCATGCAGTCAAAAGCTTTAGCTTAGTCAATAAACCATAAGTAGATATTTTTCTGGAATTCTCTTGCTTTCTCTGTGCTCCAACAAATGTTGGCAATTTAACCTCTGGTTCCTCTTCCTTTTCTAAATCCAGCTTGTGCATCTGAAAGTTTTCAGTTGAAGCCTAGCCTGAAGGATTTTGAGCATGTTCAAGGATTTGGGAATGTTTAAACTTGATATTTCTCTCTCTTTGTAATCAGTTAATATTTACTAAGCATTTAGAAAGTTTCTAGCACATATAAGATTTTTAATAAATTTTAGCAGTTTTTATTATTGTTAGCAGTAACAGTAATATAGTAGTAATAGGTAGTATTCAGTCATCCACTGTGTGCACACCTCTGTGTTAGATACCTTAGACTTATTATCTTTTTTCCATCTCCACAGATGTTCTATGATGTAACTATTACTGTGTCCATACTGTAGATAAAAAATCTGAGATTCAAAAAATAACTAACTTGTCCAAAGTCATGTAATTAGTAAATAGTGAAGCCAGGAGCCCTCTGTCCTCACCTCAACATAAGTTAGCAAGTATTAACATTAGAGGAGAGGGTTAGATATTGACCACAGGATGAGAAAGGCATTAAATTCAATGTCTTTTTTATAATTAATTTTTATTGTTGTGTAGTTGCTTTACAATGTTGGGTTAGTCTCTGCTGTTCAGCAAAGTGAATCAGCTACATGTATACATAAATATCTCCTCTTTTTTGGATTTCCTTCCCATTTAGATGACCACAGAACATTGAGTAGAGTTCCCTATGCTATACAGTAGATTCTCACTAGTTATCTATTTTATACATAGTAGGAGAAGGCAATGTCACCCTACTCCAGTACTCTTGCCTGGAAAATCCTATGGACAGAGGAGCCTGGTAGGCTGCAGTCCATGGAGTTGCTAGAGTCGGATATGACTGAACGACTTGACTTTTACTTTTCACTTTCACGCATTGGAGAAGGAAATGGCATCCCACTCCAGTGTTCTTGCCTGGAGAATCCCAGGGATGGGGGAGCCTGGTGAGCTGCCGTCTATGGGGTCGCACAGAGTCAGACACGACTGAAGTGACTTAGCAGCAGCAGCAGCAGTGTATATATATCAATCCCAATCCTCCAGTTCATCCCATCCTTACTTGCCCCTTATTTTTCACTTTTAAAACAAAATTAAAAGCTGGTTCTTTGAGAAGATAAATAAAATAGAAAAACCCTTAGCCAGACTCATCAAGAAAAAGAGGGAGAAGAATCAAATCAAGAAAATGAGAATTGAAAATGGAGAAATCACAATAGACAACATAGAAATATAAAGGATCATAAGAGACTACTATCAACAACTACATGACAGTAAAATGGACAATGTGGAAGAAATGGATGAATTCTTAGAAAAGTATAACCTTCCAAAACTGAACTAGGAAGAAAGAGAAAATCTTAACAGATCCATCACAGTCACAGAAACCAAAACTGTAATCAAAAATCTTCCAACAAACAAAAGCCCAGGATCAGATGACTTCACAGGTGAATTCTACCAAAAATTTAAAGAATAGCTAACACCTATCCTACTCAAACTCTTCCAGAAAATTGCAGACAAAGGTTAACTGCCAAAATCATTCTATGAGGCCACCATTACCTGAATACCAAAACCAGACAAAGATGCCACAAAAGAAGAAAACTGCAGGCCAATATCACTGATGAACATAGATGCAAATATCCTCAACAAAATTCTAGCAAACAGAATCCAACAACATATTTGAAAGATCATACATCATGACCAAGTGGGTTTTATCCCAGGGATGTAAGAATTATTCAATATTCTCAAATCAATCAATGTGATACACCACATTTAAAAAATTGAAAGATAAAAACCATATGATTACCTCAATAGATGCAGAGAAAGCCTTTGACAAAATTCAACATCCATTTATGATAAAAAAAAAAAAATTCCAGAAAGCAGGCACAGAAGGAACATACCTCAACATAATAAAAACCATATATGATAAACCCACAGTAAACACTTATCCTCAATGGTGAAAAACTGAAAGCATTTCCCCTAAAGTTGGGAATAAGACAAGGGTGCCCACTCTCACCATTACTATTCAATGTAGTTTTGAAAATTTTAGCCATAGCAATCAGAGAAGAAAAAGAAATAAAAGAAATCCAGATTGGAAAAGAAGAAATAAAACTCTCACTGTTTGCAGATGACATGCTCCTCTACACAGAAAACCCTAAAGATACCACCAGAAAATTACTAGAGCTAATCAATGAATATAGTAAAGTTGAAGGATATAAAATTAATACACAGAAATCTCTTACATTCCTATACATGGACAATGAGAAAGCAGAAAGGGAAATTAAAGAAAAAATTCCATTCACCNCTGTTTGCAGATGACATGCTCCTCTACACAGAAAACCCTAAAGATACCACCAGAAAATTACTAGAGCTAATCAATGAATATAGTAAAGTTGAAGGATATAAAATTAATACACAGAAATCTCTTACATTCCTATACATGGACAATGAGAAAGCAGAAAGGGAAATTAAAGAAAAAATTCCATTCACCATTGTGACAAAAAGAATAAAATACTTAGGAATAAATCTACCTAAATAAGCAAAAGACCTATATATAGAAAACAATAATACATTGATGAAATAAATCAAAGATGACACAAATAGATGGAAAAATATTCCATGTTCATGGATTGGAAGAATCGATATAGTGAAAATGAGTATACCACACAAAGCAATCTATAAATTCAATCCAATCACTATCAAGCTACCAACGGTATTTTTCACAGAACTAGAATAAATCATATGATAATTAGTATGAAAATACAAAAAAAAAAAAAAAACTTGAATAGCGAAAGCAATCTTGAGAAAGAAGAATGGAACTGGAGGAATCAACCTGCCTGACTTCAGACTATACTACAAAGGTACAGTCATCAAGACAGTATGGTACTGGCACAAAGACAGAAATACAGATCAATGGAACCAAATAGAAAGCCCAAAGATAAATCCATGCACCTATAGACATCTTATCTTTGACAAGGGAGGCAAGAATTTACAATGGAGAAAGACAATCTCTTTAACAAGTGGTGCTGGGAAAACTGGTCAACTATGTGTAAAAGAATGAAACTAGAACACTTTCTAACACCATACAAAAAAATAAACTCAAAATGGATTAAAGATCTAAATTTAAGACCTAAAGAAACTATAGTTTTTAAGAAACTATAAAACTCTCAGAGAAAAACATAAGAACACTCTCTGACATAAATGACAGCAGGATCCTCTATGACCCACCTCCCAGAGTAATGGAAATAAAAGCAAAAATAAACAAATGGGACCTAATTAAACTCAAGAACTTTTGCACAACAAAGGAAACTATAACCAAGGTGAAAAGACAGCCTTCAGAATGGGAGAAAATAGTAGCCAATGAAGCAACTGATAAAGAATTTATCTCAAAAATATACAAGCAGCTCATGCAGCTCAATATCAGAAAAATAAACAAGCCAGTCAGAAAATGGGCCAAAGAGCTACAACAGCCATTTCTCCAAAGAAGACATCAGATGGCTAACAAACACATGAAAAGATGCTCAACATCACTCATTACCAGAGAAATGCAAATCAAAGGTACAGTGAGGTACCATCTCACGCTAGTCAGAATGGCTGCTATCAAAAAGTCTACAAACAATAAATGCTGAAGAGGGTGTGGAGAAAAGGGAACCCTCTTACACTGTTAGTGGGAATGCAAACTAGTACAGCCACTATGGAGAACAGTGTGCAGATTCCTTTAAAAACAGAAACTAGAACTGCCTTATGACCCAGCAATCCCACTGCTGTGCGTACACACTGAGGAAACCAGAATTCAAAGAGCCATGTGTACCCCAATCTTCACTGAAGCACTGTTTACATAGCTAGGACATGGAAACAACCTAGATGTCCATCGGCAGATGAATGGATAAGAAAGCTGTGGTACATATACACAATGGAATATTACTCAGCTATTAAAAATCACACATTTGAATCAGTTTTAATGATGTGGGTGAAATTGGAGCCTATTATACGGAGTGAAGTAAGTTAGAAAGAAAAACCAATACAATATATTAACACATATATATGGAATTTAGAAAGATGGTAATGATGACCCTATATGCGAGACAGCAAAAGACATACAGATATAAAGAACAGACTTTTGGACTCTGTGGGAGAAGGTGAGGGTGGGATGATTTGAGAGAATAGCATTGAAACATGCATATTACCATATGTGAAATAGATCACCAGTTCAAGTTTGATGCATGAAGCGGCACTCAAAGCTGGTGCACTGTGACAACGCTGAGGGATGGGATGGGAGGGAGTAGGGAGGGGGGTTCAGGATGGGGGACACATGTCTACCCATGGCTGATTTATGTCAGTGTATGGAAAAAATCACAATATTGTAAAGTATTTATCCCCCAATTAAAATAAATTAATTTAAAAAAACTTATGTGGCTATATTGAAATTTTCAATGATTTATTTAAGATTTTACATGTCCATAAATTTGTTCACGTTTTAGTCCTATCTTTGTCCATTTTTTATTATTAGGGTTAAATGAGTCTTATAAAACTAATCTGGAAGGGCTTTATGTCTAAATATAGATAAGAAATATTTGCCTTTGGGAGATCTGATAGATACAATTCATTTGTAAAACCATCTGGCCTGAAGTTACATATTTTATTATATTTATATTTTCTTCTACCGCACAATTGCACTCATCTCACATGCTGGTAAAGAAATGCTCAAAATTCTCCAAGCCAGGCTTCAGCAATACGTGAATCGTGAACTTCCAGATGTTCAAGCTGGTTTTAGAAAAGGCAGAGGAACCAGAGATCAAATTGCCAACATCCGTTGGATCATGGAAAAAGCAAGAGAGTTCCAGAAAAACATCTATTTCTGCTTTATTGACTATGCCAAAGCCTTTGACTGTGTGGATCACAATAAACTGTGGAAAATTCTGAAAGAGATGGGAANCATTCTGAAGGAGATCAGCCCTGGGACTTCTTTGGAAGGAATGATGCTAAAGCTGAAGCTCCAGTACTTTGGCCACCTCATGAGAAGAGTTGACTCATTGGAAAAGACTCTGATGCTGGGAGGGATTGTGGGCAGGAGGAGAAGGGAACGACCGAGGATGAGATGGCTGGATGGCATCACTGACTCGATGGGCGTGAGTCTGAGTGAACTCCGGGTGTTGGTGATGGACCAGGAGCCCTGGCGTGATGCAATTCATGGGGTCGCAAAGAGTCGGACAGGACTGAGCGACTGAACTGAACTGAACTGATACTTTCTTCAGTGCTTATTGAGGAGAAGGCGATGGCACCCCACTCCAGTACTCTTGCCTAGAAAATCCCATGGATGGAAGAGCCTGGAAGGCTGCAGTCCATGGAGTTGCTAAGAGTCGGATATGACTGAATGACTTCACTTTCACTTTTTACTTTCATGCATTGGAGAAGGAAATGGCAACCCACTCCAGCGTTCTTGCCTGGAGAATCCCAGGGATGGGGGAGCCTGTTGGGCTGCCATCTATGGGGTCGCACAGAGTCGGACACGACTGATGCGACTTAGCAGCAGCAGCAGTAACAGTGCTTATTGACCTTTCTAGTCTTCTGTTCTCTCTTGAACCAACTTTGCTATTTACATTTACATGAAAAGTGCCCACTTCATCTAGAATTTCAGTTTTATAGACACAAATCTATACATAACACTGATTTTAAAAAAGTTTTCCTCCATGTATGTAATTGTATCTACTTTATTTATAAAATTGTTTATATTCTTTTTCACTCTTTTCCTTTCTTATTTTCTTGCCAGTCTTGAAAGAGATTCTTTCTGTTTTATAAAACTTCTCAAAAAACTCCACAAGAATAGCAATCACACCTGCTCTGTTCATCTCAGGATCCCCAGGGGCTTTGTGCAGTACCTGGCACAAGTTTGGCAGGCAAAAAATATTACTGACAAGGTAAATCAATAGAATTGTGTTTTGCCTTTTTATGTCAATTCTTTTCTTTTTTTTTCTTTCTAATGCATCAATTTTTTTCTCCTACTTTTATTTTTTGGTGTTTTATTGTTTCTTTTCTCCTTTTGAAACAAAACTTTCAGAAAGTCCCTTCCAATCTTTTATTTTTAATAAAATAATTAGGACAATGAATTTTACTCTGGGTACAGATTTGGCTTCACCACATAAGTCCTGATATATTGTATTCTTTGTTGTTAATTTTTAGATGGAATTATCTGCTTCGTTTCTTCCAGAAATCTCTATAAATGCTTTCTCTTTTCATAGCAGCCTCCTCTGATTATCAGTGCTTGATGGACTTTTCCTAACTCTTGTTCTCATTGGTCATTTCGGTGCATCCTTTGGAGGTGAGAAGTGCCATTCTGGAGCTGCATCATGGCGGTCCAGCAGGAGTACGGCACTCAGGCAGCTAGGGAGACCAAGATGTGCAAAGGTAAGCCGTATGAATGTGCGTAGCCTGTCAAGAGGAGACAGAAACAGCTGGAACATCGGCATCTTTGGTTGAAAGGGTGTGGCCTAGTTTGGGAAATGCTGGTTGGTAGAGGCCAGATCTTGAAGAGCTGGCATAAGATGCCAAAGAGTCTGAGCTCTGATCCATAGACTCTGGAAGTTGTAGAAACGGCAGTGAGGTAATTGAATTGTGTGCTTTAAAATGTCACTGTGATGACAGGGTGGAGATTGGATGGAATGCTAAGGAGCGGAGGCGGGGAGGAAGCAACCGCACCAGAGGAAGTAGGAGCTGCTGAGCACCTGAACTAGGGCAGTGGCCTGGGACATTGACAGCACCAGATGGGCTCCAGAGATAACAGGGAAGTAAAATCACTCAAACCTGGAGACCCACTGGATATGAGGGGTAAAGCAGAGGGTAGAGTCAGAGATGACTCAGAGATTTCTGGTTTGGGCAACTCAGAGGATTATGCTTCTATTCATCAAGATAGAGAATACAGGAGGAGAAGCAGGTTTGGGGGGGTGTTAATGAGTTCATCCTTGAATTCAGTGCTTTTAAGTTGCCGGTAAAGTGACAATAAGTTGGGGCAGCAGTTGGGTTTGTGACTCAAGAAGGAAGATGTATCAGGGAGTCATTAGCATGTGTGGTAGTTAATGGCAACATCGATGAGATCGTCCTGGGAACACACAGAGTGAGCAAAGCTGGCTTCATGGCTGTGTGACCACACAGGACCCTGTGCTCAGAAGGGCCCCATGTTTGGTTTAATGCTCTGCTGTTGCAATCTTGGACTTCTTAAGTTTTAAAGTAGGGGCCCCACATTTTCATTTTGCAGTGGGCCCTGTAAATTATTGTCTTGCTGATCTTGCTTGTGACATGAATTGTCTCACTGTATCTCACTATGCGCATTGTTCATGGAACCCATGGAAGGCAAGGTGTGAGCTAAGAGGCTAGAAGAAGACTCAAAGAGTCAGAGGAACTGCAGACACATTTAGTCTCTCCTGGCCGGCACAGCAGCTGTAGCGGTATTCTCTCCTGGCTGACGCAGCAGCAGAGCCATAATTCTCTCCTCTCATGGCTGACCCAACAGACATAGCAGTGATGCAGCAGTAAAATGCTGCTGCTTTCTAGGTGGAGCTCACACATCCGTAGAGCACAAAGTAACCTGTGAGCCAGCAAGTACCTTATGACATGCATGCACAGTGCTGTAAATGATCTCAGCTGTTACGTAGTCATTATTTACAAAACATGGGATGAGAGAGCCTGAACATGCCATCTTGGCTAGTTACCTCTCTCCCCACAGTTATGTAGCGGTTTTTGCAGGTAAGAGGGATGAAGACAAACTATTCTGAAGCACTGAGCTGAAAGGGGTGGGTGGTACAAGAGACGCCTCTGTGCCAGGCGGAGGAGACAAAGGAGAGGCAGGCTGTAGAAACAAAAGAAGGGAGGACCCCAGAGCCCCCACCATGCAGAGGAGCTGCTGACGACCTGTGAGCGGCCGGGGGCAGCGGCGGGCTCACATTGCTCAAGAACGAAACAGTCGAGAACGTGTAGAAAACAAAAGTCGACAAGAGTGGATTTCTAATTTGGTGATACAGTGTGGAGAAAGATCCAGAATCAGACCACTTACCTCTTCTCTCACTGCTAATGTAATTCAAATGCTCACCAGCTCTGCTACAGTCCTCCTAGCTCCTTACCCTGCTTCAGCCTTGACCTGATCATCACTGAATGTGCTACAACTTAAATCAGATCGTCACACTTCTGCCCAGATCCACCAGTGTTCGCCTCTCGGAAGATTATCAAGGCTTTACTGTGGCTCCAGGTCAAGGCTCTGCTTCCCATTTCCTGACACTCTCCTCACTGCTCAGCTCCGGGCACACCAGCTCACTTGAGTCCCTCCAACACCTTCAACTTGCCACAAAGGTTTGAACTAGCCAGTTGCTTGGCCTGGAATGCTCCTCTACCATGGATACCAGATTACCTCTTTCTTTTCCTTGAGCTCAATTCAAAAATCCCCTCTCAGTGAGATCACCTCTGGCCAGACTATATCAGCACCCTAGTCCCCCTGCCCTGCTTTATCTTCATCACAGCCCTTAGCATCACCTGACTTTATGTCCTTATTTTTTTCATTTTTGTCTCTCCATCCTTTGAGGAATTCATGCTGAGCTTCATTCACAGTTGATCTGTTTGGCTGGCCTTGTGGAATAATGGTGGCCCTGGGCAAAGCAGGAACTTTATGGATCCGATTTCCCAAACCAAAAAATTATACATTGTCCAGTGATGGAGAATATTCATTTGTTTTTCTGTTTGTGTATATACATACCTCTTTGTTTCACAAAAGGATTTAAGTCAGTTTACAAAGATGCATAAAATTCAGCAAGATGACATAAATTAGAAGCAGGTGAGAAAGAAAAAAAAAATGAAAAAGCAAGGGTAAAGCCATAAAATGGAGCCAAGGATGGGACTAATACAAAATAAACATACCATAAACTTTGATCCATTTGCTAGGGGTGGGCCACAAATTTGGCTCTAAAACCTCTAACAGCCAGTGCCAAGATGAAACACGATCAGCTGCACAACTGCCAGGATCCTTGAGATTAAAGCAAGCTACTTGCCTAGGAGAAGCACCAGCATTCCTGATGTCCCAGAGAACAGACAGAAATGTCTCCTTAGCTTCTCCCCCAACACACGCACACACAAAGAGGACAAGGGATAAGGCAATGGGTGAAGCGCTCAGAGGCATCTCTGCAGCAGGAGCAGCTGTGAGCTTTGTTTCTTACATTCATCATCGGGGCACAGCAGAGTACGCCTAATGTGAAATGCAGTTAGTTGTGAGGCTGGGGATGTGAGGTTTGGTACAGCTATATGTGTTCCAGATGATCTGACTTTATCCCAGGGTAGACATTGGTGCAAACAATGAAGGATGTTGTCTACAGATCCCCAAAATAATGTTTTTGAAGGAGACTGTCTCTGGGCCGGATTCAGACAGACAACAGGGACTAGAAGTTCTCTTTACTGAAGCCCTTCTAAGTGATAAAATTTTGCATGAGACCCAGTGATCTACCAGACGTCAAACTGGGGAAAGTTTGGACATCCTCTTGTGAAAATCAAAGAGGCCTAACAAGGACCAAGATTCTTCCTGGAAAATAATGATGGACTCAATGAAACATGCTTTAAGTGACTTGATCCTGGGAACATTTTAGAGCAAAATCAGTCAAACATCAACCCACCTTTTTTAAGAGTCAGTGAAGTCTCCTGGATGCATACTTTTGAGCAGTCTCCTTCCTGCTAAACCTTCCAAGATAAACTGTTTGCAAAGTGCAACCCAAGGTAACTTGGAGGAGACCTGTGTGGGATGATCTGGCATTAAAAGCTGATGGACAGAAACAAAAATGATGGTTTTGGTAATAAAGCATTTGATCTGAGGTCTTCCTTTCTGGCAACAATTAGAGAGCAGGCTAGCTGTCTCCTGGGCCCAGATGCTGAAATCAAGCTGCCCCAGAATATCTAGGCTCTGGGCTGCCGGAAGTTTGAACAGAGATGGGGTGGCCCCTCCACAGGCCTGGGCCCCACCCCTGATAAGGATCCCAGTCACCTCCCTGCCTCCCCTGGATGTTGAAAGTCTCCAAGATAACAAAGTGCCCCTCCTCTGAGTTCCTGGGAAGGAAGGCAATAGGCAAATAAAAACCAAGCCCTGGGTGAAGACCTCTAGGCAGACCTGAATGGCAGGGCAGGCTCTGGGCTGCCAGGCCCTCTATACCCCTCAAACCCCAGCTCCCAAAACAGAGTTCCAAGCTCTGGGACCAGGTCAAAGAAATGTGTTGGTGGGCCTTCTAGAACCTTCAGTGAAGCTTTCTTGACACAGATGAAAACATCCTATCAAATCCACAAATATTGAGCACACTCACTGGCCTAAGTCTGACATACCTGGAGCCCTGAGAAGCCCCGGGCTCACTCAAGGCCACCATGCAGCTTCCAGGCTCTGCCTGAGCTGTGGCTCCATGTCCACCATCTTATGCAGAAGCAGCCTCTATAGAGGCTCAGCCTGGCCCCTCTCAACCATTCCCCCGCTCTGTTCTCTGGGCTTGACCTAACTGCACTCTCTCCACCTTTTCACCCTCTCACTGGCCCTTTGGGGTTCATCATAATAACCACTTCACTGGCACTCTTTAGATCTGCCCCACAGCCACTAGGGTGTGGGTGGTGAAGGCTAACTGTTGTCTCAATTTTGCAAAGAAAGAATTAGGCTCAAAAATCATCCCCTGGTTTTCTCACAGCTATGCTACAAGTGAGTCTCCAGATGAGCAACAGAGCTCAAAACTCCAGACTCTCAGCCTGCAACTCACTATCCCCAACCAAAGCCAGCCACTTTTCAGGACCAATCAGCCTCCCAAAGGGCCACTAGGGCACACAGTGGACAGGTGTGTGTAAGGGAGGTGAGGGAAGAGGGTGGATGAAGGGGTTCTCTGGGACACAAAATTACCACATTTCCTGCTTCACTGAATGGTTCCAGGGAGTGACCCAGCCAGAGGCAACACAAGAGTTTTCCTATTGTAACCCTTCACTTTACAGATGGGGACACACTGAGGGTCGCAGAGAGGGTGGGAAGCAAGCTGAGTGTTTCTACCTAGAGTGCCCACGCCATGAGCAAACTGCAGGACCCAGTTAGAAGCGGGGCATGATGGGATTTCCCTTCAGCCTCGCACTGCCATGCACACACCTGCCCTGCCACTCCCACATGCCTCTGCTGCCCAGTATGAGTCCTGGCCACTAGCTTCTGGAAAGAACATAAGGTGGGCCATCAGTTCTTTCCAGCCTTGAGACCCAACCAACTGGATGACCAACGCCCACGCTTTCACCTTTGAGAGCCTAGTCTCAGCCTTTACCGTGAAGGAGTTGATCTGAATGAATCCTAGGTCTCTCGATCCTCGGTTCATCTTATGACTCCAGAATTTCCTTCGATATCTCCTTGGAGATATGAGATATGGCTGCCTGCCCCTCCATGGGTGTCGGAAGGAAAAGGGTGGGTTGAAGTGGGAGGCTCCCTTGAGGAGGGCGGAGAGACGGGACCCTGAGGGGAAGAGGAGCAGGAGCCCTGGGCCAAGGAGGAGACAGCGCAGGCCGAGGGCCACGTGGGACTCTGCAAGGCCGAGAAGTCAAGGCCCACCTTTAACTTGAACCAACCTGAAATGGCTCTTGCCAGGCATTTTTTACGGGCAGGTTCTGGTCACTGCTTCACAATCTACCTGTGTGACTAGGGTTGAGAAAATTTGCAGCCAAGAAAATGGAGGCAGAAAAGTGAAGTCAGGGTGGACCTGGGGGAGAGGCAAGGATGGCAGGGCGTGAGCCAGTGCTGCCCCCACTGTGTGACTTAGCCCCAGCACACCCCCATCATGACCAGAGCCCCATGTCCCCTACTTGACGGATACCAACACTAGCTTCAGGAAGAGAGACTCGGACTCCAAGACTTGTTTCTGGTCAGAAAATCAGCAGCGTTCTGCCCCAAGTGTCCATATTTGTGTTCAGTACTAAACTCACCCACACGCTCATCTTTTCATTCATTTCACTCAAGAAACGCACATGTAATAAGTTCCGTTTGTGCACCAGGCTCTGGGCTACACTGTAGTTTTACAGTTTCTCTAGGGCACAGGCATTAAAACTATCTTGCATGTTATTATTATGTTGCATTCAAGCGTCGCTGGAATGTCTAAACATTCCCAAAACCCTCGTGTGAACCCCCAAGATCCTCAGGAAGACTGTGTCCTCAGCTCCTCACATCAGGGTGAGGAGGAGCAGAGCCCATGAGACCCAGGAGAAGGAGGGAGAGAGAGAGCCTGCGAGAGCTGGAAAAGCAAGGAGATAATCTCAGGAGAAGTCCCCCGCCATCATTAGAGAGGATCTTAATTAAGAGCCCGGGAACAGAGGCAACAGCTGTGGGAACCGGGTCTGGCAGAGATGGCGAGCCGCCCGGAGGGGCCGGTGTCAGCTCCTCACCTGTCATTAGAGAGTGGGAAAATCCCCACATCAAAGCCATCAAGGAAGGGATGTGACAAATGTCACTCACCTTAAAAACGGTGATGAAAACAAATGTCAGAATCTGCCAACCATTGTGTGTGAAAACTCCTGAGGGGAAGGAGATCCCGGAGAGAGACAAGGTGTGTCCAGCCAGGAAGCAAAGGGAGATGCCTGGATCTGGGAACAGAGTCCTGCCTCAGGGTGGCGGTCTGATTCAGCCTGTGCCTCTCCTAACCTTTGACTTTTGTGTCACCCCTTTCTGTCCACCATCCCAGCACCCTGCCTGGTTACGGTTGCCTAACGCGGTTCCTTCGCTCCCCGAGGCTGCCAAGTCAGAGCCACGGCAGGAAAGGCAGAGGTCAGAGCTTGGCCACCCCAGAGGCTGACACTGGGTCACAGTCCTTTGGTCATTTCCTGTCTTGGACTCCCTGGTTTTCCTCTCCTGGAAGGTAATTATTTTCTCGCTTTTCCACTTTCAGATGTAGATGGTCTGAGACCAAAAAGAAAAGTAACCTCTGAGCAAGGGGGGACTTCACTTCAGCATGATCCAGAGTGTGGGGGAGCCATGGCAGGTTGGTGTTTCAGGCTTAAGACTTTGCTTGTATCTACCTGGAAAATGGATACTGGGGGCCAGCAGGCCAGTCTCTGCTTTGGCGGTGTGCAGACTCAGTCTTAGATGGGGGTCCAGGGACGGGGTCAGAGGGGAGCAGAAGGCTCTTTGTGCCAAGGCTGGGTCCACACACCCCTCTGGTTGACGTGTGAGGCACCTTTGTGAACTTGCCCTAAGGGACGGCTGAGGAACAGTGACAGGAAGGCTTGAGACACAGCGGCAAGGGCAAGGGGAGGTCAGAAGCGCTCTAGCACAAAGCAGTCTTCACCAGACACTGGCGCTTCTCAGAAGCGTTCTCCTGGCGCTTGATCTCCAAACCTAATGCGGGGGTAAGCCAACTTGTGCACGCCTACCCTGGCCCTTAACTTTGAATCCTGTAAGCATTCCAACACAAGTTCAAAGTGAGGTCCAGTGACTCTCCCCCTCCTCCCAGAAGCAGATGTGGCCAGGGCTCCATCACAGCCTTGTGCAGGGAAGATCCACCTCCCCAAGGGCAGGGATGCAGGTCTGTTCCTTGGCTTCTGAAGAGATTATATGCTGCTCTGTCCCTTCATCCTGGCCAGACTTCAGCCATCATGGAAAGACGAGGTGGGAGGGTGGCATAGAGCGTGATAAACATTTGGCCTGTCCCATATTAATTCCAAGGGCCAGAGGAAGTCAAGAGAGGGAGTCAGCACAGGGCAAAGAATATACTCTTTGCAGCGGCACCTAGGAGAGCTGCTGGAACGGAGAGCTGATGTTTAGGAGAACATACCTTCCTTGAGCCATAGGTGAAGTAGGGAAAGTCACAGTGAAGGAACATCTGTGTGGCCCTTGTCATCAGAGGCTGCTCTGGAGTGAGGGGTGGATAAACAGTGAAGATTTGTACGCAAAGCCCTTATGGGCACTCTGTCTAGGTGTTGGAGTGGCTGCTCTTGTTCTAAGGGCTGAATACAAAGGCCATAGATGCTGGACTATCAGGCTGGCGTGCCCAGGGACTACCCTGGTATTATCCCCATCTTTTAGACTCTAGTCACCGGGCAACTCATAGCCGCATGATACCTCATAGCCTGGGAAACTGGCTATGAGGAAGGGCCTTCCTTCTTCTCTACGTGAAGCACGAGGGAGGTACACAGGTGTGGTCTGGCTGCAGCATGCAGGTTAGAAGTCTGATCTAAGGGGAATTCCTGACAGGGAAGGCTGAAACTTATACGAGTTAAGGATGGTCCCAGAGGCTTTAACAAGATCCTTGTCTGCTGGCTGCAGGGAGCTCATGCCACACCTGTGAATCACGCAGGCCCCGGCTGTGGGACGTGGGACTTGGAAAGGTAAGAGTTCAGCTCCTCCACTTTCACAACGATAAAAATAATAACGATTACTACCGCAGCTGACAGTCCACAGCCCAGGCCCTGTTCTGAATGTTCTTCCTACACTAACTGATTTTATCTCCTCATTATCCTATGACGTTATGTGTCTTATTCCCATCGTATAGTAGAAGAAACTAGGGAGCAAAGGCAAATAACTTGCCACATGGGAGGATCAGAATTTGAACTCATGTTCCTAAACTCTCTACGTACCTGCACATCTTCAAGTATTCTCCAGTCTCAGCAGCAGTTTCCAGAAGCCCTTTCTGTGCCCAGGTCTGTGTAGTCAGACAAGAGAACAGAACATAATGTAAAAAAGTCAAATCTACTGTGCTTCATGAACGCCCGTAGTGCCACAGAGCAGCTACATGGGTGAGGCAGTCTGGTGTGGAAGATCAAGGGGCCATTTCCCAAATTCTAAACGTGGCCCAGTGCCTGACAAAGGGTTGAACACTGAGTCAAGAGTCACAGGAAAGTTCGGGATGTGTGTTTCTACTAGGCTCGCAGGGCGGGTTGTGGTTGTTCAGCAAACCCAGCATCTGGGGGCTGAAGACCCCTGAGGGCTGGGAAGACATCACATGTAGGGCAGGCAACTTTGAACCAGGGCAGAGGCAAAGTGGAGGTGACTACTTTGAGAGCTTAGGAACGTGCGTTCAGGTTCTGATGCTCCCATTTGAGCAAGTTATTTGCCTTTGCTCTTTAGTTTCTTCAGTTGTACAATGGGAATAAGAAATGTATGTCATAGGATAATGAGGAGATAAAATCAGTTAGTGTACGAAGAACATGTAGAATAGTGCCTGGACTGTGGACTATCAGCTACGGTAGTAATGGTTCTTATTTTTATGGTTGTGAAAGTGGAGGAGCTGAACTGTGATCTTTCCAAGTCCCACTTCTCATCACCATCTTCTTAACCAAGTGACCACGAATACGGCTGCCTCCCCCACAGGGGAATTAGCAGGGTGGGGGGGGGGTGCCCAGGGTACCGTGGTCTCAGGTTGGCACACACTGGCCCATGCTCTTGCCATCTTGCTGTCTCAGACCGTCATAAAACAGACAGAGGACCAAGAACTTTAAATAAATACCCTGTCTGGACAACATCTACAAGCAAGTTATTTGACACTCTGATTGCCAACCCACCCTTGGCCTACTGGAACTGTGAGGTGCACATTGGGAGAGTCCTAAAGAGATGCCTTGAGCCCAACAAAGATACGAGTCAGAGTTGTGTTAACCCTCCCATCCTCAGCAGACAGCTCTCAACTCCTCAAGTGTAAGCACACTTAAGGAGAAGAGGAGAGTAAACCCGCCATGCATTTTGTGGTCACTTGGGCGGCACATGAAGTGTGGACTACTCAGCACAGTCCAGGTGTGTGCATGAGACAACAGGGCCAGTATAATGGGCCAGGCTTCCTGGCAGAGGGCTCAAGAACTTACGTGCCAAGTGGAATTTCCACTCCCATCTGGGGAGAAGGGCGCACAGAGGCCTATTAGCTCACCTTGTGTTAACAATCCCGACGTTTTCCCAGCTCAGAAATAACAGCTGGGCAGATCCCCAGCTGGGTGAGTGTGGGCAAGAGCGTGTTTGTGGTGGGTGGAGGCCCTGTCCTTTCCCTGGTAGAGAAAGCCATTTATGACCTCACAGGATGAAAGGAACCAGCGCAGGCCCGCTGAGCTGTTATTATAACAATTATCAGGACCTATCACCTCCCTTTGGGAAATTCTCCCTTTCAAGTTGCAGTGCCCTCCTGTACCCTGGTTCACCACTGCTGACAATCATCACTGGCTGCCCAGGGCAACTTATTAATAATGCTTTCTTTTGGACGTGGATGGACCTGAGCTGCTTAAAGGGCTGTAGCTTTGCTCATAAAGCTGGTGCAAGGTGGCGCGGAGGGAGTGTATGCGCACTCTCACTTGCTGCATCCTTCGGCATGGAAGGCCTCCCCATCTCCCGACCCTCCCTGCCCTCCAACTCCGGGCCCAGGTGACTAAAGATGCCAACATCTGTCCCTTGGAGGTGTGTGTGGCTTTGATGCTGCTCAGCCTCCCTGCTCGTGAGCCCAGGAGAGGGAAGGGAAGGGACAAGAGGAATTTTTCCGTTTTTTTCCCTACTGGGTGACTCACCCCACCACATCCCAAGTGTGGAAGCCTCTAAATATTCAGATTTGGAGCCCTAAGGCATGCATGGACCCTAATTCCTTCTAGACGTTGACTTAAGACCAGAGTTCCCCTATCTGGCCTATTTTTCCTGGATCCAGGCTCTTAGAAGGGGGCCTTCTTCTCATTCACCTCACCCCAGCCCCCATTTGACTGTTCCCACTGCCACGGGCCAGTGACAAAAACGCTGGATTCTTAAGGAAATAATGTCAACCTGCAGGAACCTGAGAAATATCTTTTACAGCTTCTTAGTTTTGCAGATGGGCACATAGCAGGCAGGTGGCTGAGATAAAGTAGAGTCCAGCTTTTCTGTTCAGGCGCTCCAGAGGATGGCTGGAAGTGCAGTTGTTTGGGAGGTTGCTCATGCTTCACTCAGAAATGTTCTGAAATGGGACACTTTTAGAAATGTCCTTCTTTAAAGCAAAAATATATTGAACGCTTTCAGTTGCTGAGCCTCACAAGAACCCTGTGAGATGGGTCTGAACATTGTTCCCATTTTTAAGGTGAGAAAATCAAGCCCCAGAGAGTCACATGTTCAGGGTTACATGTCCATGTTACAGTAGAAAATGGTGATGCTGGAACACAAATCCAGTGGGCCTTACGCCTGCTTCCCTCCACCAAGGCTCCCAGCCCTTCATGTTCCAGCGGCAGAAGCTCTTAAGGGGCTTTGCACATCGCAATCTGTCTTCTCCCTACTGGGAACTGAGTTGTTGTCTCTCATATGCAGAAGCACTCTTGCAGCCCTCAGGTAACCTGTCTCCTGGACGTGAGCTCTGGAGGACAGGCAGGCTGGCTGTGGCTCTTGACCACCCCTGGAGAGCAGATCTGATCTGATAGGGCACACGAAACCAGTCTTCCTCTATGGCCGCGCCCAGGTTCCTGCGCCAAATGGCCTTCTCTAACTCACCTCACTCACAATCTGGGTCACAGTAAATTTACAGTTTTTTAAAAAGTCAGTGCTGTCCTTAAAGGGGGGCAGGAGATTTACGATAGGAAGACACACCAAAGAAAGTGCCACAGGCTCCCTCGGGTCTCTGAGCAACACTTGTTTCCTCTGCTGGGCTCCCCTGACTCCTGCAAATGTCCAAAACCCATGACTGCTGACTCCTCAGTCCAAGCCCTGGGCTTCCTCCCATGCGGAATCTAGAAGCTTCGGTCTCCTGCAAGTGTAGAGGTGGCGCTGGGCTGGGGTGGGGGAGGGGCAGTGGGGAGGTCCAGAACAGAGCAAAGGTCAAGGCGGCTGGGTAGCAGGAGACAGCACTGAGAGATGTGGGGGTGGGCAGATGAGGTGGGAGGCATTCGCGCGTCAGGAAGGTGGCTCAGAGGCAGGAAGAGGGAAGGAGGAAGGAGAAAGGGCAGCAGCGATGGGAGGGAAGGCAAGAGGCGGGGGAGGGAGGGCCCCGAGGTCCCAGGGGACATCCTGCTGTAAGAGGGGCTGCGGAGCTGGTTTCTGGCACCCTGGGGCAGGGGGGTGTCCTTGGGAACAGCACTCCCAAATGAGGCCTGGGAAAAGCAGGTTAGAGAAGGGGTGAGGAGAGATGGGATGGGGGAGAGGTACCCCCCACAAGAAGCCAGGACACAGCAAAAGGAAGCAGAGCCCAGGAGGGAGGGAAGAGGGCTGAGCAGGGGTGCCAAACGCAGCCGGGCCCTCACACGGTCCTTGGGAAAGGCCCCTTCCTTCCTCCAGGCTCAGACTTGCCCCCACTCCCAGGACCTGCAAGGGAGACCCCGGCAGACACAGGCTCCCTTCCATCCCAGTCCAGGACCGAGAAAGACTATGTCCACAGCACCTAGAAATCCAAGCCCAGAGCTCTCTGCTCCCACAGGACGCACTTCCTTGTGTGGGAACATGGAGACAGGGATGCCAAGGCTCCAAAAGCCACATCTTCCTGCCTGTCGGTGGCGAAGTTCTTAGCACAGGGCCTAGGCGCATGCTGGTGCTCCTTGGATATTGTCCCTGGTTGCTGTTGTTAGAAAGCCGAGCTCCTCTGCTGTCTGGAGCCCTCGTCTTTCAAGTGAGTGCCACCTCCACGCTTCCCCAGCCCACTCTGGCCCTTGCTCCAGGGCAGTGGGCATCTAGGAAAACCCACCAGGGCACCTGCCAGAGAGGTGGGAGGACAGAGGCTGGGCTCCTGCTGCCCTGAGCATAGTCTGCCTGTGGGCTTCGGAAACTCAGGCCACAGGGGAGAAGGGGGGGCACTCTTTTGCCCAGCACCCAAAATGCACAAGATTCTTTTCAGAGTCAGGTGCCTCCTGGGGCCAGGCCGGGACCTGTGGTACAGGGAAAATCACAGTGGAGGAAGGCCAGGGTCCTGGAGTCCCACCCTCATGGAGCACAGTGTAGACGCTGGGTCCCCTTCCCCGGATGTTGCTGGTGAAGCCAGCACACGGACCTTAGGAAATCTGGAAGCAAGAGTGCCTGGGGCCGTGTTTACCTTTCTCTTGGGAAGGAAGATGTGACGGGGTGGAAACAGCACAGGCTTGGGGTACAGATCCAGAACCGAAGCTCTTCCTGGTGTGTGAACCTGGGTTACTCAACCTTCCCCAGTCTCAGTTTCATCACCTGTCGAATGGGGATGCTGCTATGTTACTGGAGGTATTAAAGAGGGAAGAACAGTGTCAGCACCTGGCAGCTGTGGGTGCTCAGCAAACACGGTTCCTTCCTCTTCCCTGAAGCGGTACCGAGGGCTTTCCTTCCCCGAGTTAATGGTGGGTGTGTCAATGAATGGTGACATTGAAAGGCTGTGTTAAGGGCTGTCCCACTTCTAAGGGACTCAGTTAGGCAACCAGGCACCGGGAGGTTCCTAAAACTGCACATCAGGCTGGTCTTGGTCCTATTCACAGACAGAAGGGCATGGCTCATCCAGAACACCAGAGACAGCAAAGTTGGGCTGCAGGCAAAGGACGACCAGGCCTGTCTCATTCCCCACTGTTCCCCATCACCTAACATGGCTCCCGGGCTGAGATAAACACAGAGAGCCAAGCAGGCTGGAGTGGAAGAGGACTTTGAGCACAGGACTCCTTTGAAATGCAAGTTGTGAAATATCAACACAATTATGAAAATGTAAGCACAGGAACATTTACGTATGGGAACTAATGGTTTTTAATGAAGATAATCAGCTTAGTTAAATTATTAGCTTTGACGATTGATGGTAAACAGGAACTTAATGAATCTGCTGATTGGTCTTGCCTACTAAAAAGACATGACAGTCATTGGTTTAACCTAGATACATGTATCTGGACTCCCTTCCTCTGCTGAGACAACGCCTCCACCATGCGTACATATACACACACACAGCTCCCTGCCAGAAAGTTCTCTCTCCCATGAGCTCAGAGGATCTCGTAGGGTGGGGTTCTTCTCCTTCCATTACTTGTGTTTCTGTTTCTCCTCTGTATATACTTTGGGCATGATTAAAGCCCAGGAGACAGTCCTTAGGGAATACAGGACTGCTAGGAAAGTCAGGAAGAGGAAGAACGTTAGGACATGGGATTCCTGCGTCCATCACTTTTGCATACATGATCTCTTTTAACCCCAAAGGGACTCTTCTTCTATTGTTTCCATTTTACAGCTTGGGAAACTAAGGCACAGGGGGAGGGGTGGGTTGGTGATGGTGGTTCACACAGCTGGTCTTAGGGGTCGAGCCAGGCTGGGAACCAATTTCTGTTGATGGCATTGTCCTCTGTCTTTTACTGGGGAGAGATTTGGGGCCAGGAAGAGGCTCTTTTCCACTGGTGGGAGCAGAGAAAAATCTCCCAGAATAAGGATCTGGGAAGCCACCAGTTCAGGAAAGAGCATTTAGGGGCCACTCAGGATTGGGAAGTCAGACCTCAGCACTCGTTGCTGGGATGTCTCTATGCAGAAGATGGAAATGAGGCCTCTCATCCCCAGAGACACTGGGGCAACAGTTATGTCTCTAGTGAGGGACTTGTCAGAAGAGAAATCCCGGGGCTAGTTCAGGAGGCCGTGCAGAGAGGACTCTTCTCCCCTGAAACACACACGCACACCAGCATCAACCNTTGGGAAGGAAGATGTGACGGGGTGGAAACAGCACAGGCTTGGGGTACAGATCCAGAACCGAAGCTCTTCCTGGTGTGTGAACCTGGGTTACTCAACCTTCCCCAGTCTCAGTTTCATCACCTGTCGAATGGGGATGCTGCTATGTTACTGGAGGTATTAAAGAGGGAAGAACAGTGTCAGCACCTGGCAGCTGTGGGTGCTCAGCAAACACGGTTCCTTCCTCTTCCCTGAAGCGGTACCGAGGGCTTTCCTTCCCCGAGTTAATGGTGGGTGTGTCAATGAATGGTGACATTGAAAGGCTGTGTTAAGGGCTGTCCCACTTCTAAGGGACTCAGTTAGGCAACCAGGCACCGGGAGGTTCCTAAAACTGCACATCAGGCTGGTCTTGGTCCTGTTCACAGACAGAAGGGCATGGCTCATCCAGAACACCAGAGACAGCAAAGTTGGGCTGCAGGCAAAGGACGACCAGGCCTGTCTCATTCCCCACTGTTCCCCATCACCTAACATGGCTCCCGGGCTGAGATAAACACAGAGAGCCAAGCAGGCTGGAGTGGAAGAGGACTTTGAGCACAGGACTCCTTTGAAATGCAAGTTGTGAAATATCAACACAATTATGAAAATGTAAGCACAGGAACATTTACGTATGGGAACTAATGGTTTTTAATGAAGATAATCAGCTTAGTTAAATTATTAGCTTTGACGATTGATGGTAAACAGGAACTTAATGAATCTGCTGATTGGTCTTGCCTACTAAAAAGACATGACAGTCATTGGTTTAACCTAGATACATGTATCTGGACTCCCTTCCTCTGCTGAGACAACGCCTCCACCATGCGTACATATACACACACACAGCTCCCTGCCAGAAAGTTCTCTCTCCCATGAGCTCAGAGGATCTCGTAGGGTGGGGTTCTTCTCCTTCCATTACTTGTGTTTCTGTTTCTCCTCTGTATATACTTTGGGCATGATTAAAGCCCAGGAGACAGTCCTTAGGGAATACAGGACTGCTAGGAAAGTCAGGAAGAGGAAGAACGTTAGGACATGGGATTCCTGCGTCCATCACTTTTGCATACATGATCTCTTTTAACCCCAAAGGGACTCTTCTTCTATTGTTTCCATTTTACAGCTTGGGAAACTAAGGCACAGGGGGAGGGGTGGGTTGGTGATGGTGGTTCACACAGCTGGTCTTAGGGGTCGAGCCAGGCTGGGAACCAATTTCTGTTGATGGCATTGTCCTCTGTCTTTTACTGGGGAGAGATTTGGGGCCAGGAAGAGGCTCTTTTCCACTGGTGGGAGCAGAGAAAAATCTCCCAGAATAAGGATCTGGGAAGCCACCAGTTCAGGAAAGAGCATTTAGGGGCCACTCAGGATTGGGAAGTCAGACCTCAGCACTCGTTGCTGGGATGTCTCTATGCAGAAGATGGAAATGAGGCCTCTCATCCCCAGAGACACTGGGGCAACAGTTATGTCTCTAGTGAGGGACTTGTCAGAAGAGAAATCCCGGGGCTAGTTCAGGAGGCCGTGCAGAGAGGACTCTTCTCCCCTGAAACACACACGCACACCAGCATCAACCAGGGAGGGGTGGGTCTCACAGTGCTGGGGGGCAAAGGCGCTGGGCCTACAGTTCTCTGAATAATGCAGTGAGCTCAGGCAGGGGCTGGGGTGGAAGCCAGGTGGGGGGCTCAGGTAAACAACAGGCAGATACTCCCAAGAGACAGCTCATCCAAACCACCCTCTGTGATACCATCAGGCAGTTACACCACAAACACAACCTCTCACTAGGGCAGCCGCAGGAGACACAGCCGTCTCTCACCTGGGGCTTGCTTATGGGAGCATTAGTCAGACAGACAGAGCGGGGGAGAGTGTGCTGAAACCGTCTTGGGCCCTGGCAGGTTTTCCACCCAAACAGGCCACTCTGTGAGGCTCTGTGGGCTTGCTGCTTCTCTGGAGCTGGGAAGACTTGAAGGGTGAGGCCTCTTCCCCTGCGCTAGGCTGATGGAGCAGACACAGCCTCTGCCATTTGACCCCAGGCCAATGGCAAAAAGACTGGCTGTGCCATGCAGCAGCCACAGGGAACCTGGTCTTCTCTGGGGGAATCACATTCCCTCCTCTCTGATTCTGGATCCTGCCATTAGTTAGAGGCAAAATAGCCCCTATCAGGATACTCAAGATTGAGAGGAGTCATTAATAAGAGACCCAAGCCAAAGGCCAAGCGTTAGGCTGGGATTGGGGCAGCAGAGAAGAAGGACGCAAGATGGACTTCCGGTCCAGTCTCCACTGCCCTAAGTAAGGAAGCAGTTCCAAACTGGGAACAGCACTCCTGCATCCAAGACCTCACCAGTCTAGTGGGTGAAAGTGGTGTGGACACTGGGTCCACATCTTCCCAGGGAGTCTTCATGAGAAACAGAGCCTGTCTCCAGAGATATGGACTATGGCCTCAGGGTGCCTGTCCAGGTGTGGTGGACTGATTGAACTCCAAAATTCCTTCCCAGAAGGAACAGTTCTCTTCTCCAGTTGTGCCTGGTGATATAGAACAAGGAAACTGAAGAATTAGCCTGACACTGAACCCAACCCTAGGACAGGAATTGCCACCAGGGCAGAAGAACCAGATGCAAAGAAGAAAGGAGGGGGCCTCCTTTCTAGCCCCTGGTCCCAGCCACGGAGGGTTCCACCCTCTCCAAAAATCTCTTCGCATATTGTACATCCGTCCACTAGCGCAGCATGCGGTCATTACATATGGTGCTCGTCACTAGACAACAAGCTGCTTGCGTGCCGGGAGGATGCTCCTGACTCAGAGTGAGTGCCTGGTGTTTACTGTAGTGATGGATAGATGATTAGAGGGATAAATGGATGGATGCATGACACATAGATGGATAGACGAATACTCCATACCTGTCCACCAACACCTCTAGTGGCCACTGTGTGATCTGTCTTACTCTTAACTTGGAAAGGGAAAGGCTACCCACTCCAGTATTCCGGCCTAGAGAATTCTGTGGACTGTATAGTCCCTGGGGCCGCAAAGAGTCAGCCACGATTGAGTGACTTTCACTCTACTTCACTTCACTGTACCTCTGTGTAACTGGTCAAGATGTCCCCACGAGTGCCCCCATCCTACAAAATTTCCTTTTCAGGAGTGAGTTAAAAGGCAAGGCCTACTTCCTCCCACCCTTCTAAAATCCCACTCAGGATTGTGGTTATATCAAAGAACATCCACAGTCCTGTTGGCATACGGGCAAGGAAGAAGGATCAGGGTCAAAACTGGTTATGAAATGGGAAAGCTTCCAAGGGAAAGACGGAGCCTCATGGCTCCTCCTTCAATCCCAAAAGGGTCTCTAGAGAGGGAATGAGGGAAGGAGGGGTGGTCTCAGCACTCACCACCTCCAAACCCCTCTTAAGTATGAGGTGAAGCTTCTAGTACTGGGTGGAATCATGAGTAAGAAATCACTCTTATCATATAACTAAGCCAGCCCCAACCCTTAGTCTAACCCCAATAACAAGAGGGTAACAAACACTAATGTAGCAATCACCATGTGCCAGGCACCAATCCAAGTGCTTTCACATATTAACTAATTTAAACTCCACAAAAACCCTATGAGGTAAGGATTCTTGGTATCCTCATTTTATAGATGAGGAAACTAAGACACAGAGAGGTTACATAACTTGTTCAAAGTCAATAACTATTAAGTGGCAGAGCACAACTTGTACCCAGAAGTCCTGAGCCTGCTAACCACTGGATTGTCCTGCCAGACGTAGCTCTGCCCTGAATTCAAACTTCAACCCAACCCAACCTTAACGTCGCCCTGTTCAATAAAACCCCATCTTCCCACCCCAACTGTCACCATCCACCCTTTATACCCTGCACTGTGCTTAGTCATTTAGTCACGTCCAGCTCTTTGCGGCCCCATGGACTGAAGCCCGCCAGGCTCCTCTGTCCATGGGGATTCTCCAGACAAGAATAATGAAGTGAGTAGCCGTGCCCTCCTCCAGGGAATCTTCCCAACCTAGGGATCAAACCCAGGTCTCCTGCATTGCAGGTGGGTACTTGACCATCTGAGCCACCAGAGAAGCCCAAGAATACTGGATTGGGTAGCCTATCCCTTCTCCAGGGGATCTTCCTGAGTCAAGGGTCGAACCGGGGTCTCCTGCATTGCAGGCAGATTCTTTACCAGCTGAGCTACCAGTACCCCACCACTAATAGAATCCTCTAGAGATAAATTCCACATCATTCAATGATAAATGATACCAGAAGGAGGCAAAGAGACAGAACACAGAATGTGGGACATTTCATAGGACAACTGGCGTGTTTCTTCAACAAGTCAGTGGCATGGAAAAAAATTAAAAGGGGAGGCAGAAGACCTCTGGATTCAAAAACTTAAAAATAATAACAACCAAATATGAGATGTTTGGATCTTGCCAAATTTGAATAAACCAATCATAAAAAAAAAACATTTTTTGAGACAATTGAAGCAGTTTGATAAGAGGCTGAGTAGTATGTTATCAAGGAAACTGTATTAATTTTGTTAGGTGTGATTATTACATTCTGGTCCTGTGAAAAAATGTTCATTCTACATTAACTGTTGATTTTCTTTATCTTTGGAAGTTATGTTATATAAAGTCACCACAACACTGAACAACTGAACACTAAACCATTGTTCCTAGGGTATATACAAGGTAGGTTCCTGTGAGCTTCTGGTCACGTTTTCATCAACTGATCAATACATAGTCTTGTTTTAAGTGTGTTTCTGTTTAAAGACATCTTATTTAATACCTTTATTTATTTACATTAAATTTGACCAATAACTGTATAAGTCATGAAAGTGAATAATTCATAAGCCCAAATAAAGTTCATCTAACATACATTTTCTCCCTAAGGTACACCAAAGCCTTCTTTAATTCAAAGGCACTAGACAGTGTTTTAGTGCTATGCTTGGGGACCATTTTAAACAGAAAAATCACCCAAAAAAGCACAAAAATGCCAAAAATGGGCAACCAGAAAGACTGAGAAAAGGCCACTTGCTATGGTATGAGAGCCAAAACAAAAAGGCAGAACAAATTGTTAAAAGAGTACATCTTAAGTGTTCTTCCCACAAAATGAGGGTAATTATATGATGTGATGGAGGTATTAGCTAATGCTAAGGCTGTAATCGTTTTGCAATATATAAGTATATCAGATCAACATCTTGTACACCTTAAACTTACACAATGTTCTATGGCAATTACATCTCAATAAAGCTGGAAAAAAACCAGAAAACAAAAAGCCAGGACATTGGCTTGTTTGACCTCAGCCGAGGACAGCCGGCCACTCAGGTTTTTCACCACTCTTGTGCACGTTCATGAATGACCGTGAAAGCGCAGCAGTGTTGATTTTGGCCTTACAAATAAAATTAGGCCGTAGGTGAGCTTGCAAATTCAGAATTCATGAAGAATGAGCAATAAGTGTTCGAAGAGTGAAATGGCATGTTGTCTAGGATTTATAGTAAATCACTTCATTGGTGGGTGGGGGGTGGTGATGAAGCAAACGTGGGAAAATACTGACAGCTGCCGACCTTGGAGGATGCACATAGGAGAGCTCAAGTCTGTTGGTCCAGGTTCTCCAAAGAGCAGACACCAAGATGGGATTAAAAGGTTTTATTTTACTAGAGGAAATGCCAGTGAGAAAGAGAGCAGAGAAGGGGCAGAGAGGCTGGGAGAGCTGTTATTCGACATGCAGATCTGCCCCTGAAGGAAACAGGGAGGANAGGAGAGCTCAAGTCTGTTGGTCCAGGTTCTCCAAAGAGCAGACACCAAGATGGGATTAAAAGGTTTTATTTTACTAGAGGAAATGCCAGTGAGAAAGAGAGCAGAGAAGGGGCAGAGAGGCTGGGAGAGCTGTTATTCGACATGCAGATCTGCCCCTGAAGGAAACAGGGAGGAGAGAGGTTGGGGAGGTGCGTCTGACACCTTGGGGCTGACATGGAGCCTGAGGACAGTTGCACAAAGCCAAAGGGGAACACTCAGTTGGAAACTGCTAGTAGAGGAGCCCACGTCTCCAGATGCAGTGGCCTTAATGTATCTGCCATGCTGGCAGGGTCCAGCCCTGGGGAGGTACAGCCTCTGCACCACCAGATCCCAGGAGTTGAACCCCAGATCAATTAGGGCCCCTGCAGTAAGAGGTCTGTTAAGCATGCCCCCTTGGCTCCCACATAAAGAGTTCATTAAACATTTACTTTTGAGTATGTTATAGTTGGAACATTTCTCAATGAATATTCAAAGGAAAAAGAATGAAGAGAGCAGAAAACTTTAGGGGAAAGGAACGTATAACCTAGTTATCCTATGCAACAGGATTGGGAAGCACAGCGCGCAGACTGATGACAGGCGGCCCCTGCAAGGAAGCCTTCTCATTTTAATACTGCGGATTTGTGTCATAGCTTGCTATGACACAGCCAAGTTCGTTCCACGGTTTTCAAATCACTTCTACATCTCCACGTTGGACGTTCACACCTACTTCAGGAGATGGCAAGTTCAGTTCAGTTCAGTCGCTCAGTCATGTTCGACTCTCTGTGACCCCACGAACCGCAGCACGCCAGGCCTCCCTGTCCATCACCAACTCCCGGAGTCCACCCAGACCCATGTCCATCGAGTCGGTGATGCCATCCAGCCATCTCATCCTCTGTCGTCCCCTTCTCCTCCTGTCCTGTGGTATCCATATACCCGCTGGACAGTTACCAAGAGTCATCGAGTTGAGTGGGAGCCAGGGGAGAAGGCTGAGCCCTATTCTCAGTCCAGTGACCTTCCAGGCCATCCACAATCCACCTCCAGGCATTAAGACTCAGACTGTGGCCTGGGTCCCTCTGGATGCACATGGGGAGGCCGCACTGCTGGGCCCAATCTCCCTTAGCATAAAGAAGTTTTGCTTCTAAGATGAATAGGGTTCAAAGGTCAGTCTGGAGAGGAAAAATTACATTTCTGGCTGAGGCCCTGATCAAGGGTTACTCAGGCTAGAACAAGGTTACTCTGAAGTCAGGGTTAAGGGACTGCCCTGCACGTGGACCGTGACTCTCTCAGTATGGTGCTGACTGCACGTGGGCAGGAACCACTCCCTCCCTAACTCAGTCCTCAGCCTTCTAACCCTCTCTCCGTAGTCCCTCCGGACCTGAGGACAGGAGGACTGACTGCACCCACAACAGAGGAGCCTTGTGTTTGCCCCTCAGGCTTGTTTGCATCTGGTGCAGCTTGGGCTCACCCGCAGTGATTTCTCAGGAGCGTTTCGCAAGCACCCGTCGGAATTTAAGCCCATTGACGACGGCAAGAACTTTGGGATGAGATCTGTCCCATCTCTCACCCATTGCTACAGACTTAATTACAGAGCCCGGCCGCAGTAAGTGGCCACTTTCCGCCCCCACACGGATCACACGTGGGGGCAGGCTTGTGCTCCCCAAGGAGGTATCAAGGAGAGAAATCACAGAACATTTCCCAATAGTGGGACGTGCCTCAGTCGAAACCATGACCATGGAGAGGACATTTTCTCAGACTGCCTCGCATCCCCTTTCTGGGTTCCTCCCCCCATTCCAGCAACACTCTCCTATCCGCCATACAGCCCCTTCCCTCACCTCTCCCTGAAAGGGAAGGACTGGGTGTCCCAACATTCTGTGAAAGGATTCTGAAGGGGCAGCACTGACGCCCAAGAGAGGTCTCTCTGCAGTAAAATCACTGGCCTTGTGACCAGCAGATGTGGAGACGATTTCTGGAGCAGGGTCCTCCTGGTGCCTGGCAGCAGCATGCCCCCACTAGAGCAGGAATGGCATTCTTGTCTTCTTTGGTGTCTCAGCCCTGAGCCTAGGCTTCCAGATGGACTCCCCTGAGCCGTCTGAGAGAAGGTAAGTGCTGGGGTACTTCTGATTTGGTGAGCAGAGGACTGTANCAAGAGAGGTCTCTCTGCAGTAAGAGCACTGGCCTTGTGACCAGCAGATGTGGAGACGATTTCTGGAGCAGGGTCCTCCTGGTGCCTGGCAGCAGCATGCCCCCACTAGAGCAGGAATGGCATTCTTGTCTTCTTTGGTGTCTCAGCCCTGAGCCTAGGCTTCCAGATGGACTCCCCTGAGCCGTCTGAGAGAAGGTAAGTGCTGGGGTACTTCTGATTTGGTGAGCAGAGGACTGTACTTCCCTGTGCTGGCTCATAGCCAGCACCCCACATTATCTGTGGGACCCTCTCCCCACACCTAGTCACTCGGGAGCCCACCTCAGAAAGGTTGTTACCGAGTCCAGCTTGCTCGACTCACTGCACAACCGGCCAATAAAATCAGAGATGAGGTGCTGAGGCAAGGAATACGAATTTATTCAGAAAGTCAGCTGACTGAGAAGATGGCAGATCAGTGTCCCCAAATAACCTTCTTTTCACTGTCTGAATGCCAGTTTCCTTTAGAGAACAGAGAGAGAAAAGAGGTGAGGAAGTAGAAATGGGGTGAATTTCTTCTTTACCGCAGCCATTCACAGATGGACTGGGTCAGACTGTCTCTAACAAAGGCACTTTATCAGTCAGGTAGAGGGGCAGGATTCCTTGAGGCAGGCCATGATACATGTTTGTAATAACAACAGCAATGAAAAGCGAAAGTTAAAGTCACAGATCCAACAAGGATTCAAAATTGGCTCTTCCCTGCAACAAAAGAGCAAATCTGTCCTGCCTCCCCACCTACACTGCCCTAGCCCCAGGTGGACCCCTGGGCCCTTGAAGTAGCTAGTGCACAGATCTTCAAGGCCACCCATCATTTCTACATGCAGATCAGCCCTGCAACAATAGGTCCATGCCAAGGTCTATGCCGAAGTCAGCAGAAAACAAGCAAGGCCAAGTCTGTGTTCCTAAGGTCCCACAAGCTGAGAGTGGATTTTACAGATGGGATCTGGTCCCATCACTTCATGCAAATAGATGAGAAAACAACAGAAACAGTGACAGACTTTATTTTGGGGGGCTCCAAAATCACTGCTGATGGTGACTGCAGCCATGAAATGTAAAAGACGCTTGCTCCTTGGAAGAAAAGCAATGACAAACCTCGACAGCGTATTAAAAAGCAGAGACATCACTTTGCCAATCAAAGTCCATAGAGTCAAAGTTATGATTTTTCTAGTAGTCATGTATGGGTGTGAGAGTTGGGCCATAAAGAAGGCTGAGCACTGAATTTATGCTTTTGAATGGTGGTGTTGAAGAAGACTCTTGAGATTCCCGTGGACTGCAAGGAGATCAAACCAGTCAATCCTAAAGGAAATCAATCCTGAATATTCATTGGAAGGACTGATGCTGAGGCTGAAGCTCCAATACGTTGGCCACCTGATGCGAAGAGCTGACCATTAGAAAAGACCCTGATGCTGGGAAAGATTGAAGGCAGGAGGAGAAAGTAATGACAGAAGATGAGATGGTTGGATGGCATCACCGACTCAATGGACATGGGTTTGAGCAAACTCTGGGAGATAGTGAAGGACAGGGAAGCCTGCCGTGCTGCAGTCCATGGGGTTGCAAAGAGTCGGACATGTCTGAGCAACTAAACAACAACAGCTTACAGTCAGATGATTGGGACCACTAACTTTAAATCCAAATTAAGCAAAATGTTCACTTCTGTTCAGTTAGTCACTCCGTCATGTCCGACTCTTTGTGACGCTATGGACTACAGCACACCAGGCTTCCCTGTCCATCGCCAACTCCCGGAGCTTACTCAAACTCATATCCTTCGAGGTGGTGATGCCATCCACCCATCTCATCCTCTGTCGTCCACTTCTCCTCTTGCATTCAATCTTTCCCAGCAGCAGGGTCTTTTCCAATGAGTCCGTTCTTCGGATCAGGTGGCCAAGTTTTGGAGTTTCAGCTTCAGCATCAGTCCTTCCAATGAATATTCAGGACTGATTCCCTTTAGGATTGACTGATTTGATCTCCTTGCAGTCCAAGGGACTCTTGAGAGTCTTCTCCAACACCACTGTTCAAAAGCATCAATTCTTTGGTGCTCAGCTTTCTTTATACTCCAACTCACATCCATACATGACTACTGGAAAAACCATAGCTTTGACTAGATGGATCTCTGTAGCAAAGTAATGTCTCTGCTTTTTAATATGCTGTCTAGGTTGGTTATAACTTTTCTTTCAAGGAGCAAGCGTCTTTTAATTGCATGGCTGCAGTCACCATCTGCAGTGATTTTGGAGTTCAAGAAAATAAAGTCTCTCACTGTATCCATTGTTTCCCCATCTATTTGCCATGAAATGATGGGACCCTAAGCCATGATCTTAGTTTTCTAGATGTTGAGTTGTAAGCCAACTGTTTAACTCTCTTCCTTCAGTTTCATCAAGAGGCTCTTTAGTTCTTTGCTTTCTGCCATAAGGGTGGTGTCATCTGCATATCTGAGGTTATTAATGTTTCTCCCAGCAATCTTGATTCCAGCTTGTGCTTCATCCAGCCCGGCATTTCACATGATGTACTCTGCATAGAAGTTAAATAAGCAGAGTTACAATATACAGCCTTGACGTACTCCTTTCCAGATTTGGAACCAGTCTGTTGTTTCATGTACAGTTATAACTGTTGCTTCCTGACCTGCATACAGATTTCTCAGAAGGCAGGTCAGGTGGTTTGACATTTCCATCTCTTGAAGAATTTTCCAGTTTGTTGTGATCCACACAGAGGCTTTGGTGTAGTCAATAAAGCAGATATTTTTCTGGAATCCTCTTGCTTTTTCAATGATCCAACAGGTGCTGGCAATTTGATATCTGTCCCTCTGCCTTTTCTAAATTCAGCTTGAACATCTGGAAATTTGCGGTTCACGTACTATTGAAGCCTGACTTGGAGAATTTTGAACGTTAATTTATTAGTGTGTAAGATGAGTGCAATTGTCTAGTAGTTTGAACATTCTTTGGCATTGCCTTTCTTTGGGATTGGAATGAACACTGACCTTTTCCAGTCCTGTGGCCACTGTTGAGTTTTCCAAATTTGCTGGCATATTGAGTGCAGCACTTTCACAGCATCATCTTTCAGGATTTTAAATAGTTCAACTGGAATGCCATCACCTCTACTAGCTTAGTTCATAGTGATACTTCCTAAGGCCTACTTAACTTTGCATTCTAGGATGTCTGGCTCCAGGTGAGTGATCACACCATCATGGTTATCTGGGTCATGAAGATCTTTTTTGCATAGTTCTCCCTTGTATTCTTGCCACCTCTTCTTAATATCTTCTGCTCCCTCCAAAATAATTCCATTCTTCACATCAATGGACCTGTATTATTTTTTTTAATTATAGGCTATTATTATTATTAAATTACATCAAAAATTTTGTGGGAAATTGTTTTCTCTCTAACTATTTAAGTACCTATGATATCCTCAGTTTTTTAGCTTGGCCTGAAAAGTCTAAAATATTTGGCTCCTTACAGGAAAAGTTTGACAACTTCCAGCCAAACACTGGTCTAAATTTTTCCTTTGAATATTCAGGTCCCTTAGTCTTAAGTAGCCCAATTTCCCTCCAATCTGACCAGACTTCATAAGTTCCAATCCTGGCCCTTGTAGAGTATCTTGGGTAGGTAATTTATACTTTGGGGGCCTTAGTTTTCTACTCTGTAAAACGGGGATACTAATAGTAATATAATCATTCTAAATTGTTACAAGGATTGAATCAGTTAAAATTCATAAATTACTAAAGCAATGCTTGTCACATAATAATTCTAGGTATGTGTCTGAAAAATAAATAGAGCCTCTCTCAGCCCAGTGCAACTTTGAGGACTCCATAAAGTCTCCTCCATTCAGTTTCCTTCTCCTTTCACTGAATCCCTACCTACATCCTGTCACTGGTACAGATGAAAGCTGTGATAACACAGGCTGGTACTCCTTCTCCTCATTCCCCTTCAAGCTCCTTTGAGGGAAGGGATAACGTCATCTCTTCCTTACTTCCCAAGTGATTACAGAATTGTATGTAAAATGAAGCCACACAAACACAACAAGAAAACAGAATTGATAATCAACATCTCTTTAGAACTGGGCAAGAGCATTCTTAAAACTGAATGGAGCAGTTCTGAAGAAAAACATTTTAAGTTGGATAGCTTAGATGGCATGTCTTCTCTATGTCAAAAAATAAGCAAAATATAAAACCAAGAAGGAACATGGAAACAATATTAGATATAACTATGGCCACTGAAGGGAGAGTTGTGTCCTTCATATACAAAGAGTTCTTATAAATCAATATTTTTAAAAAGCTAGGCTCACAATACATAAATGGTAAAGGACTTAAATAGAAAAAAAGTAGAAGTATAAATGGCTAAAAAACATGTAAAAATGTTTGTGATCATTAATAATTTACAAAAGTAAACTACAAGAATGACAAAAAACAATTTTGCACATGAAATTAATAGTTTTTTAAATAAGAGTATCTAGGTTTGGCAAGAGAGTGAGCAGTTGCTGGTGGACATGAGCACTGCTGGGGGACATGTAAATTTATTATTTAAGTAAATCTGACAATATTTGTCAAAAGCCTTTACAAAAATCACACCATTTTATACATCAACTATGTCTCAATAAAACTGAGGGGAAAAGTCTTACCCTCTGACAGTACTGTGAATTGTGGAAATTCAGCCCAAGGAAATCATCTGTTAGGTGGATAGAGATTTATGCACTGTCTTGTGAATAACTGAAAATGATTGTGAAATGAAATGTGTTCAATAACACAGAATTTGTTTTAATAAATTATGGTATGCTGACAGTGTGCTAAGTCACTTCAGTCATGTCTGACTCTTTGCAACCCCATGGACTTAAGCCCCTCTGGTTCCTCTGTCCATGGGATTGTCCAGGCAAGAATACTGGAGTGGGTTGCCATTTCCTTCTCAAGGTATGTGACAACAGATTATGCAATAATTTAAAATGACATTTTTTAAAAGTGTTTCATGACTTGAGCTACAAAATCATGCAAACAGTTCAACTGCAATACGTTTTTTAAGTAGAGAAAAGAGGCGGGAAGATCTGCATGACTACTCGCCTTCCTGAACAGGACTGGCGTGGTGGAGCCTGCTGTGTGCACGCACCGCTGCATGAAGAGTGCGTTGGTGCACGGGAGCCTGATCGTGTCTGTGGTCACTCTAGAGCACGTCTTCATCTGTAGACAGGTGTGAGGAAGCACATGCCAGTGGATGCTCTCTGTATATTCACATGTTTTATGTAAAAGTCTTTGTCTTTAAGCCAATTAGTAAGTCACGTGGACATTCTTCAGCCTGCCAACCCTGAATGTAAGGAGGCCAGCAAGCTCAGCCCCCTAAACAGTATCTGAAGCACTCAGCTTTCAAGCTGGCCCTGGATAAGGGAGCTGTCACGTCTAAGGAGACCTCAGGAGGCCATGACTGAAATTGGTCCAGGCCTACTGGTTAGAGGTAATCTTAGAGACCCCCGCAAGGGCCTAGAAGGAGGCTACAGTTGCTTCCCAAGACCCGAGGAGACGGTCTGAGCACGGCCCACCTGTGTGTCCCACAGAGAGGCGCCCACCTGCCTCCTGTTCAAGAGGAGTCTAAGTGTCTTCCACAGACCCCGCGCCTGATGGCCCCCTCTGCCCCCCATGTCTCCCAGGCTCTTTCTGTCCCCATTCCCAGGAAGGGGCTGTGCAGGTGATTTTCCACTGAGGAGTGCCAGGTGATTGTCATCTACCCGGAGCCGGGCCAGCTTCGCCTGCTGGCCTGGTTGGCGATAAGTGGGCCCCACCTGCTGCCCCCGCCCCAGGAGCAGGTGGGGGCAGGCCGCTGGGGGTGTGCCAGGGTCCTATCTGGAGCACCCAGCCCAGATCATGGGGCGTGGAACTCCCCAGACTCCTCAGCACCTGAGCCTGGGCCCTGCCACCTGACCCTAAATTGACCCCTGACCTCAGGCACCTGTCCTGTCTGTCCTCTCCTCTGAGGGCCCACACTCCTCCAACCAGGCCATCCTGTCCCACCCTCTGCCTCCAAGCTTGGCTGACACTCAACTCGGCACACGTTTCCTGAGCAGCTACCCAGTCTCCGGGGAGCTCCCTCGGAGCCAGGCCCAGCCACACCAGGTGTGAGTCACTGGTAACCTCCTGCAAAACGAGTAAGCCATGACCTTGCAGGCTAGTGGGGAAATATTCACATAAGCCCAGCTGAGAGGTGCAGATTCTGAAGAGATCGGGGAAGCTGTGAGCAGGCCCGGCTCTCCCTGCCTGCCAGCTGGGCAGAGAAAATCTCATGTCTATCAAAAGTAACTACTGAGCTCTACTGTGTGCCAGGCTCAAGCGAGGGGCCGGGCACGGACACCATCTGGGCCTCCTCAAAACTCTCAGTCTGGGTGTGGCAATGACCTCCATCAAAGAAAAGTAAAATTGCAACTGCATTAGCGGCTTTAGATTAAAGATCATGGTGCAAAGAGCCCACACGGGGAGCTTTACGTGGGCACCTTCCTCCACTCTTCCTTGCAGGTCAAAGGTCCTGGGTTCTCGGTGCTGCATTAGCTCCTGAAATTAGCACAAGCCTCGAGCCAGGGTTCCCTCAATGTTGCTCATTCCCAGGTGGCGGGCTGCTCCCGGTGCCTCCTTCGTCACATCGAAGGACCTCCACCCATGCCCCATGTGAGAGATAAAATCACGTGATCATAATCTGGACTGAGCAGATCAGCCAGCACAGAACAGGCGCATTGCAGAGAGCAGCAGAGGTTCCCGGCAAAAGTCATGTCTGAGCAAGAGCTGGGCAAGGGGCACGACAGGCAGAGGGAGCAGCTAGAGCTCCAATATGCTTGTCTGGAGAATCCCGGGGATGGAGGAGCCTGGCAGACTACAGTCTACAGATACAGACTACAGTAAGGTCATACAGACTTGGACATGACTGGAGTGACTTAGCACACATGCAATACCTTATATACTTATCATTACTAAGCCTTATTCACAACATACTTAAACTTTTTTTTTATTCTGGCTTGTGGTTATCCGCTGGCCACATTCCTCAAGTTTTCAGACTGCCTTTTCCTACACCAGACTTGCTTTTGAGAGTCATAGCAAAAGGTTTAACTTTATATAAGGAAACAAATCCCTCCTTCCCCGGAAGTCGTGCTGTATGCACCATGCATTGCTTCGTTGCAAGATTTTGGCTGATTGCAGCTTTGACTCTGACTTCTAGGTGAGAGGCGTGGCATGCAAATACAATATGTGCATACTTATTGCTGAAACACATATCAAGATAGGTTGGTATTTTTTTCTTAATTCTGCTCAAGGGTACTGTCCATTTCAGTAGGAGTGGAGCTAATTTCCACTGGGCAGTTACGGATGGGGTCTCAGGTGGAAACCTGAGAGGGCATCATTTTACAATTTAACTCTTTTGTTTCCCTACAGATTGGCAGGTGCCCAGGTTTGCTTTCCCTGAATTAGGCTCCACCTGCTGGGGGCACTGGATTCCAAGACCGCTCATCTTGGTCCCCTTAAATCAGCCACTATATAGCCCTATAACAAGGAAGACCAGGATCCACCAAGAGTCTTATTGAAGGACGGCAGAAGTTGACATACCTGTCGGGGTATCAGTGAAACGTGGGAACAGATTATTGCGAAGCCTCCCAACAGACCCAGTCCCCCCACGCCACAGGTCTGAAGTGGCCAGAGGTGCCTCTGCCACCCAGCCCTCCTGTGGGGGTCTCTAGTTGCCCTCCTCTTCTCTGCTCCCCCATCCCACCCTCACCACCCAACCATGGAGGAAAGTGTTAAACTGTGACATTCGTAGTGATGGGAGCAATAACACCCTTCTCCTGGGAATCTGCCTACAATAAAGGATGTGCTTTCATCGAAAATAGTCTCCACGTCTTGCATTCCAGGCACATAATGTTTGGTTGGGGCTTTTGGGAGAGACGTCTGAATACACCTCAAGTAAAACACAATGCACCTGTCCTGAGGCTGGTCCCCCTTTTGAGCTTCGCTCCTTCTTGGGGAAGTCTCTGGTTTCTATCAGTCACACGGGTACACTGGGAGCAACCCCATGCCCTGTTCTCTGGGAGAAACAGCATGACCCAGGAAGTTTCATGCTTTCCTTCTGAAGCACAGGCTATGGCACGGAAAGAAGGAGAGCTGACTGGCCAGAGGAGTCGGCAGAGTTTACACAGGAAGCCTTCCTGGGAGAAGCGGTGTTTTAGCCCCTCACCAGTACTGCCCAGAGCGTTCCATAGGCATTCCGGAACTTCTGCAAGTTGACTTCCCCTCACCCACACACATACCCTATGATCCTGGCTCCTGAATACATTTCTGTCTATCCCTCTGGTTATTTCCCTCCCTAGAATGCCTTCTACAAGCTGGCTTTCTCTCTGATGTTCTGACTGCTTCCATGGAGCTACTACTAAGTACCCACCCACCAAGACTTCTCCCAGAGACTTCTCCCAGAGCCTCTGTCCTGCTCCAGCTGCAGTCATCCAAGAGGCTGTCCACCCAAAGTACAAGGCAAATCCACAGATTTCCCCAAGGTCACGGTTTGCCTCCCAGAGCAGAGAATCGGGGTCAAGATTTGGAAAATGGCAGCCAGGCTTGGGGGCAGTAGTGGATGTAAACAGAAGAGCTCTTGGAGTCGGAAAAGGTAGGGCTGGACCCTGGCTCTTCTGTTAACTAGCTGGGCACTCTTGAACCAGCATTTTCCTTTCTCTGAGCCTTGATCTTCTCAGCTGCAAAATAGAACAATTTGAAAGTGGTTTGTAACCTGCACAATACTGAGCATTTGAATAGAGATGGTCACTCAGGATTTGCTGGCTGGCTAGTGAGACAAGTGAGTAAATTCCATGCTGAGACAGGCATCCAGGGCAGGTGTGGATGGCTGCCTGCCTCACACAGGACTAACCCTGGGCTCTCATTGCCATTGGTCCCTCCAGGATTCAGGGATTTGCCCAACAGGCAACCGCTCTCGCCTGGAACGTGACTCAGGCTGCCAGGAGAGTTGGAATGAATCAGGGAGGCAGGTACTGAGTGTTGGGCCCCCACCCAGGGGATCGGGCCTCTCCCAGCAGGAAGCGCATGAGCTGGTCCTTAAAGCTCACTGGGTAACAGGGCAATCCTGCTGAAATGCGCCCCTGGCAAGCCAATGGGGCAAATAATAATCACCACCGCACTCACTCCCACATTCCAGACCTGTTAGGGCGCTTCCACGAGTGCTATCTTGTCACGCACAGATCTCTGAATCCTGTGTCAGGGAGGCCTGGGGTCCAGCTCTGCCACCTGCCCTCGCCAGCCCAGGCGAGTTATATGGGCCTGAGTGCCCTTCTGCGTCACAGGGCATGGTGGGCTCAGCCAGCCGCAAATCTTCCTGACTTGGCTGTCACTAGGAGGCAGTGAATGAAGGTGGTCCTTTTCCTGGGACAGCACAGAGTGACAGTCCCATCCCTGCTATCTGCCTACTGCATGGCCTGACATCCCACTGCTCCTGGTCCTCAGCAGTCCCTAAGCTCTGACGCTAGGAGCCCGGGGACGAGGTCTCAGCCTGGCCTCTCCCTGGACTCCAGACCCCTAAGTCCAGCTGCCAGTTCAGTAGCTTGGCCTGGGCTGCAATGAAAAGCAGCTCAAACTCAACACGCCCAAGACTGCTCTGGATCATCCCGAAACCCCCAAAAAGAAACTTCTCCACCCCGTTTCTCAGTAAATGGCAACTCATCCTACCAGTTGTTCAGGCCACACATTTTTTTTCCCATTGAAATTTTTTTTTAATTTAAATTTATTTAATTTAATTGGAGGCTAAATACTTTATAATACTGTATTGGTTTTGCCATACATCAACATGAATCCGCCACAGGTGTACACGTGTTCCCCATTTTTGACTCCTGTCGTTCCCTCCCATCCACATCCAATCCAGGGGCAAATCTTTGGCTTCACCTTCAAAATAGACCCAGAATCCCACTGTTCCTCAATGCACCTCCCCTTCTTCTCCAGACCAGGCCCCAGTGTCTGCAGGAGCCCAGCCCCTGAACCCCTGCCCTCAGCTCTGCCCCTCATTGTAGTCAGAGGGGCCTTTGTAAACAGGAGGTCTAATCAGGTTCCTCTGGGCTGAGAACTCTGGCTACCCATTACTCTCCAAGTAGAACCAAAGCCCTGACAATGCAGGCATCCTCCTATTTGTATAATAAAACCAACTTGGTTTAAAAAAAAAACAAAAGGCCTTACAATGGCCATCAGACGCCTGCACACAGGGCCCCTGTCCCCCAGTGGCTCTCTGTCCTCAGGCCCCTCACCTCCCTGCAGTCACACCTGATCCCCTGCTGTCCTATACACCTGCTTGCTTCAGGTTCACCCTCAAGGCTCCTGTGTGTCTTCCTCCCAGGGTTCCTTCCCTCACCTCCTTCAAGTCTTCCCAAAAGTGAGGCCTTCCTTACGTTGCAACCCTCTCCCCCCCGACCCTCACAGCCTCCTTCATTCACTTTACTTTTCCTTATTTCCTCCATACCACTTACTACCCTCTGGTGTGTTACACAATTTACTTGTCTACCGTATTCTATTATTTATTGTCCTTCTCCCCACTCTGGAATGTCAGTTCCAGGTGGGCAGGGCTCCCAGCCTGGTTCACACATTAATGGATCATTACCACCTGGCACGTGACAAGCACTTGATAAACACTTGTGAAATGAATGCAAGTCTGTAGATTGCAATGGTTGAGAGAACTTGGGTAATTCACCATTTCCTAACTGTGTGCCCTTGTTGTGCCTTGGTTTGTCCGTTTGTAACATGAAGCTAATAATGATACCTGACTCATAGGTATGTTGTGTGGATTAAATAAGGTATTCAGCTCAGCAGATGGCATATGATGTGGGCTCAGTAAATGTTGACTGTGCCCGTGATATCATCTGCTCAGAATCACTGGGAGTCAGAAGGGTTAGAGTCCACTCGGACCATTTCCAGGTTAGAGATCCTCATGGAAGCTCTTGTCAGTTTGCTCACGAAATTCCTCTTGTTCAGAATCCCAGGAAGGCACCCCAGGCTGAGAAGCCAGCTGCGGCTCCAAGGAATTTGGGCAGCTATGGCACAGGCACTGGGTCACCATCAGATGCTGGGAACGTGACATAGAGGAACACAGGCCAGTATCCCTAGGGAGGCAGTGGGCAGACTAGGCCTCAGGTGAGGAGTGGGTCTTTCTGGTGCCAGAAGCAATTATTCTTGTAACACATGTATTCCTCCTCTAGGAGCTGGGAGTAGGGAGACTTTCTAGCCCTGAAGTCTGAGAAAACCCTCCTTGTTCCTTCTCTGAGCAGCAAGGGCAGTGTATAAACCAGTCTTGATCAGAAAAATTGTTCAAATTGCCCGTTGGCTCAGGGATGCCATGGAAGAGCACCCTGAAAGCCAAAGTCCCTCAGCCCCCATCGTACCCATTTGACACCCAGATAAACAAAGGCCCACTGGAGCAAACAGCGCGGTCCCAGATCCCACTGCTACACAAGAGTGAAGCGGGAGCCAAGAGTCAGGGCTGGTGGCCCTGAACCCAGACCTTTTTCCCCCTACAGAGTTCCAAGGCCCTCCCTGGAAATTTGTTTACAGATCCTTAGGCCACAGAAAATTCACTTTATCCAACTCTTAACTTGAGGTCACCTTCCACCAAGAATTAAAGATCTAGGGTCCCACAAGTCTCCCTGAATAGTCTGAGCTCCACTGGATCCACCCTGATTTTCCATTTATACTCCACTTACTTCTAGAGAGGACATGAGGTAACTTACAATAAAATAAATGCATAATACTATGCTTCTACTAATAAATAATACTAGTAAATAAAAATTTGAGAGGAAAAAGATACAAATATGTTAGACACAGAGGCTGACCTAGATCACTGTGATTAAGGATTAAATTAATATCTGAGCTCTCCAACCACCAAGGTATAAAGGGAGTCTCTAAGAGTCATAGAGCCATTTTTTTTTTCTTTCACCTTCCCCCAAACCTGCATCTAGAAGACTATCAAAGAAATGCTTGTGGCTGATTGAAAAATTGGATTTCCCAGTCTCTGGGGTGGTCTGAGTTGATACCTTGCTTTGACCAAGTGACCCTATTGGGCATCATAGCCTTGTTTTCCTGGTCTCTCCTCCAGAGGTCGGCCCTGGGGCATGCATGGGGCATGCCTTGCTCTTCTCTCTCCTGAGTGGTGGTCTGTGAGCAGGACCCCCCAGCCTGCCCACAGGAAGTATGCCCTGGGCTCATGAAGTCATGGCTGACCTTGGCATCTGCCCTGTTGCCCTAATGAATCAGACTTTACTACAGAGAGAGCCCCAAGTGGCTAACTGGAATGATTCAAAATGACTTAACTGATTTGCTAAATTAAAAAGAGAGGAAAAACCAAATCCTCCCAAGGACAGTTTGGGCATTTGTTTGGGTCACCAGTGCTGGAGATGTCCACTGCACAATGTCTTACATTCAGACAACTTACCCCACCTCCACCCCAGACCTGCCCTGGAGTCCATGATGAGAAGGGCGGGCTTGGCCCCAGATCCTCACTGTCTCTGGAAACAGGCAGCCAGGGATCACAGCAAGGCCATCGGCAGTGGAGGATCAGCCCTGGCTTCTATGACTTAGCCTTAGAGATCTAGGCCCTGGCAGATGTCAACTTAAAGAGGCTTGCTAAAGAGGTTGGGCTGGGCCAGCAACCCAAGAAGAATGAGCAGACGCAGAGGAGTGAAGCCTTCTTACGGCAAAGGGCAGAGAGGAGCTTTGCGGAGAGGCTAGACCAAGCTCTACAGGCCCAGAGTCCCTGAGGGAGGCAGGGGAGGCCAGCCCAGACACTGCCATCTGATCCCCCGCCAGTGACAAAAACCTGCCTTGAGAGGTGGAGGCAAAGATCTCAGCTTCACCGGGCCTACCTGCACTTGCACAACCCCTAACGTGATACAATATCCGTGACTTCTGATGTCTGCCGAGCACTGACAAATGGCAGACACGTCCTGAAACTCATCTCGTTTAATCCTCACAACCCTACGAGGTAAATAATACCACTGGCCTCATTTTGCTAGTGAAGAAACTGAGCTGAGAGAGGTTGAAGGACTGGTTCAAGAACACAGGCTAATGAACAGTGTCGAGATTTGAATCCAAGTTTGTACAACTCCAGCACCTAAGTTGCTCTAATCCCCTTCTTGAAGACACCCCTCAATCTCTAGACTGACACAGAACTCTAGCTTTGAGGGATGCCCCAGTCTGAGGGAAGAGACACCATTCTTCCTTATGAAACCTGGTCCGGTTGGGAGCTCCTGAGCTAACGGGGGTGTGGTATGGGGAGGGTGGTTCCCTTCCATCTGGGAGCTGTAGTCAGAAGGCGGAAGGATGTTCCCCAGCGGGTATCACTGAGAAGTGGACTCCTCCCAGGGCGAGGTCCCTTCTCCGTGTGACCACTCCCAGCAAGGGGGGCCAGACATGTACTCTTCACCTTCAGGGAGTCAGACTAGCAGGCAGATGGAGCGTGCCTGCCCAGAGCCCAGGGATCAGAAGGGATCAGAAGCAGTGCCGGGAGAGGGACTTCATCCCCAGAGCCCCCTAACCGTCTTCCATGCCTGGGAGATGGTTCAGGCCCAAGCCAGGTCCAGAACTCAGCCAAAGACCAGAACTGGAACTGCCTGAGCCCAGCAGTCAGTCTGCCCAGAGTCAGAGGTCAGTCAAAGGTCGGGGTCACACATCATTCAGAGCAGGATTGAGATGCCACCTAGAAGTCAAAGTCAATAATGTATCTGAGACCTGAGTTGGCTGCAGAAGGGAGGGGCTGAGGGGGGTCCCATGCACTGGGTGTGGATGGAGAGGCCTCGGTGAGTCGTTGGGGTGACCCCTGGAGTCTGCTGCCTGTGGGTCACCTGCTAGGGAACAGGCACCAGGTGGAGTCGAGAGGGCCCCAGGGGGAAGCAGCCCTTCAGATCCTTCATTCCTCCAGGCTGAGGTCATTCCCTGGGCCCAGCCACCCCAGGCCTGGGAGGGGAAGCAGAGCTTCCAAGGTGGCTCCCCAGAGGGCCTGTGAGTCATGATCCCTCAGACTACAGCTCCTGGGCCCAGCAAAGGATGGGGCACCCCGGCAGCACGTTCCTCTCAACCCTAGAACTTCGTGTGTCAGCAGCAGGTCAGCTCATGGTGAAGTCATACCGCACCAGGCAGAGTTCGAAGGCTCTTACACACTGTTTCTTTTACTCCAAATATAGGTTATTATATACAGAAGAGGAAACTGAGGCACAGTGTGGCTCCTGCATTTCACTCCAGGCATTGGTTTTAAATCCAGGTGGTCGGCCTTGCTCTTAACTACTATATGCCCATAAGGCTGAGACTGACCCCACCCCCTCCCCTCTTGAGCAAGCTGGGACTTTGCCAAAGCTCTCCCCCCCCCCCCCCCCCCCCCCCCCCCCCCCGACCCCCCCCCCCCCCCCC
>SJYA01001697.1:1887612-1938455 GCA_006410615.1 Neotragus moschatus | reverse complement strand
TGTCCACACTTTCTGGTACCTGGAATTTCACCATCTTCATTTTTTTCTTTTCTGTGGAACACAGGTTCCGCTGCACAGTTCTGCTCTGGGAGGGGCAGTCCAGTAGAGTGTGCCAGCCTCCTGAGGAGCCAGGTCGAGAAACATGGTGGACTGGAGGACGCTGTTGTAACAGCTTTTCTTTTCCTGTGTCTTTCACTTGTTATCATTTTCATGTTTTTTTCAAATTAATTAAGTAATTTTTAAAATTGAAGTACACTTGATTTACAATGTTGTTTTATAGTAGTTTCTGGTGCATTGACAGGTGATTATTCAGCTGTGTATGTGCTTAGTCGCTAAGTCGTGACTGACTCTTTGCAGCCCCATGGACTGTACCCTGCCAGGCTCCTCTGTCCATGCGAATTCTCAGGGCAAGAATACTGGAGTGGGTTGCCATGCCATCCTCCACCCAGGATCAATTTTGTATATTTATATATATATATTTACATATATATTCTTTTTCATTAGGGTTTATCAAAGGATGTTATAGTTCCCTGTCCCATACAGTAGGACCTTGCTGTTTATCTATTTTCTATTGATATATAATTGATTTACAGTGTTGTGTTAATTTCAGTTATACATACATACATATACATTCTTTTTCATATTCTTTCCCCTCATGGCTTATCATAAACATTTAAAGATAATTTTGCTATTATTTATTCATTTTTGGCTGTGCTGGGTCTTCACTGCTGTGTGGCTTTTCTCTAGTTTCAGAGAGCGCAGGCTACTCTCCACTGTGGTGCATGGCCTTCTCACTGTGGCGGCTTCCGTGGCTGCGGAGCGCGGGCTCTAGATGCGTGGGCTTCAGCAGCTGTGGCTCCCAGGCTCTAGAGCAGCTGTGGCACATGGGCTTAGATGTTCTGCAGAGTGCGGGATCTTCCCCAACCGGGGACTGAACTTGTGTCTCCCGCACTGACATATTCTTTACCACTGAGCTACTAGGGAAGCTCCAATCATAGCTTGTTGAAAACAGTTCCCTGTGCTACACAGTAGGGCCTTGTTGCTTATTCTTCTACATATACTGGTTTGCATCTACCAATCCCAGACTCCCAGCCCATCCCTCCCCCATGCCCATCCCCCTTAGCAGCCACAAGTGTGTGCTCTAGGTCAGGTAACAGCCTTTCTGACATTAATGGCACTAATGATTCTGCGTCTAAAATATGAGATTGTGAAGATACGGGCTCCTGAGGGAATGAGCAGTGATCCATAAGACACAGCGGGGCCCTCCTAGTCTTCAGCACTTCACTCTTCTCCAGAAACAGTCATGGTTCCCTGCATTAGCTTCACAAGGGAGGAGGTGAACAGAGCTGGAATTGTCAACCTATTTCACAGATGAGCAAATTGAGGCCCCATGGGATAAGCACAGCTTCCCACTTGACTTTCCACCTCACCCCAGAGAAAGTGTGCTGCTGGGAACTCCCAATTTTGTCCCGAAGTTTACCATCCCAGGTGCCCAAGGAGAATGCCTGCTCTCTGCCTTGGACACACTCCATTAGCCTAAGACAGCAGTTCACAACCCTCTCAAGCCTCACACCCTCTTTGGAGAGCAGACACTTTGCGCCAGGCTGTTTCCTATCCCTGAAATGAAATCCATAGATAATACAGTTTTGAATAAAAAATCAACACAGCACCATACTAACACAAAGGAGAAACACATGAAAGCAGTTAATTGTGTTTTGATACATCACGTGGTCAAGCAAGGTCACCCAAGAGGATGTACTGGGGTGGCAGCAGAGGCAGTGGCCTGAGGGGCGGGGGTCATTCGTGCCCATCCAGCCACACCTGAGTTTTGGGATCTTCCAAAGTGGTGGGTGACTCTAAGCCATGGAGAATTTTCCCTCGATTTATGTGGCAAACCTTGGGCGAGAACACTTCTTATAACATGGAGTTAGGGCCTAGGCTTGAACAATAAAAGTAAGGTTTTTCACCTTCACGAATGACTTGTAAGACAGTCAAGTCACGGAGGATGGAAACCATCCCCTGCATTGGAGGCCGTCTCTAGCCCCCCACCTCCAAATGCCAGAGCATCCACATCACCAAGACAACCACCCTGCACCACGCTCTGCTTCTGAGAGCCAGCAGGGCAGGGTCTCACTCCCCTGTTCTGAACGTGTCACCCAATCTTGGTCAATAGGACCTGGGACGAGGGGTGTAAGGGGAAATTTTCTCACTATTGAAAAGCGAGACACCATTTTGCTATTTACCACCTTGAGGGAAAAACTGCCAATGGCTGTTTTTAGGCAAAGAAAATATGAGAGGCACCAGATCCCTGAAGGTTGAGGGACAGTTGCCTGCTAGGTCAGCAGGCCTGGGGTCACCCTGTATATCAGATATATATGTCAGAGACTCCCTGACGTGTGAGAATACAAGCCCTCTTGTTGAGGCTACTTTGAGGCAGGCCTTCAGTTACCTGTCCCCATGGTCGTTCAGATACAAGAGGTGTCTTTTAATGAACTCACAGACGTTCTAGAAGTCAGAGTCTGGGTCTCCTGACCCTGCACTAGGTTCTATCTCCACCTTAGAAGCAACCAGGACCAGGGCAGTGCTCAGGGGTGCTTCCTGGGAAGAGGGTCTCCTGGGACCCTCCGCACGGGTGTAGACCTTGAAGGGGCATATCTCCCAAAGATGGAAAAGAAACCAGTCCAGAAGCTTCTTGGGACTGTCCCCTGCCCAGCTTGTCCTCTGACTCAAGAGACACTGGGATTAGAAGCTGCATTCCTCTCTGGTATCATCCTTCATGTTTTCAAGTGCTTTGCAGGCACCAATTAGCCACCAGACGCCCCACCCCATGGGGCCTGCGGAGGAACCAGGACTCTCGAAGTGTGACACAGGGGCAGGACCAAGGTCACCTGCAATAGGTAGGGTAGGCCTCACTGCAGAAGTGAGGAGTGGGCTGAGACAGAGTCCCTGGGGACTGAGAGAGAGTCTAAACATGTCGGGGAGACACAACAGGACCCAAGCTCCAGGCAGGTAGGGCCTGTGACCTCGGCACAGATTCTAAGCTTTCTTCCAGGCCCAGGAGAAGCCACCAAAGGGCATAAACACAGGAGACACAGCCATCACAGCGTTCCCTGACCTACCTGTCCTATGCCCCCGGGTCCTCACACCTGCAGACTTCCCACTGGAGACAGACACTGTGGCCTTATGTTTGGTCTCAGTGGAGACCAGGACCCACAGAGCTGCCTTTGTGGACATGGTCCACATGGACCCAGGTCCAAGCCTGTCTGTCGAGGGAAGAAGCAGGATGCACACGGCAGTCTGGAGTTGCTTGCTCGTGGTCGCTTGAGGCCTATCAGCCCTGTGTTCAAGCAGCTGCCTTGCCTTCCGAATGCCTAGTGGGTCCAGTCTGAGTCCACCATCTGAGCTCAAGTGGCCTGTCAGTTTTTCCCCATTTGTCCACAGACACCAACACCGAGGTCTCAGCAAGCTAACCTCCTAGGGCGCTGGCTCCAAGCACATTTCTACTTCTGGACCATTGCTCACGTTTCCCACCCTGGAATGGCCACCTCACTCCCCAGGTGTAATCACATCATCTATGAATTCCACCCAGCTCTCACAAGCTCCCTCAGCCCACGATGACTCCTTAGTCCTGAAAACCGTAGGGGAGACGGGCCTGCACATTCCACTAGAAGTCTCATTACTGCCTCCAACAGTCACTTTCATTGTAGACCGCCATTTCTCTCACCAGCGTTTGTGTTCTTCACCACCACCTCTACTCTGTTGCAAACTCTTAGAGGCTGGAGGTCTGTCTTACTAATATATTCCAACCCCCAGTAGAGTGCTGTTACCTGCCTGGGGGAGAACAGTCTGTGGTTTTGAATTCCTTAGCTCCAAGAAGTGAGTGGGTGATGAGGTTTCCTACATGGGGATCATTTCCTATATGGGGTGAGGTTACGGGAAGGGTCCCTCAAATTATGATCATCACCAACAGGTATCTGTCATATGTCTCTGTTGCCAAGTAGTCGAGGATGAGACTTGCCCCTCCAATCTGATGATGGAGTGAAAAATCTGCAAACAGGAGGTGCAGACAGAAAAGAGGAAGAGCGACAAGATAGGGGCTACAGCCCATTGAGGGATGGAGGCCGAGAAACAGAGCAGGAGCAAGGCAGCGACGGGGATGGGCAGAAGCAGGGTCAGGGAAAGAGGAGAGGGGCGAGCAGAGACAGGAGGAGGCCAGGGCCCGGGTGGGGCAGGGGCCCAGAGAGAGCGAACAAAGGCAACGGAGAGGAAGGCCAAGCGAAGCCGAGAGAGGCGGGAGGGTAGCCAGACCGTGGGCCCCTCCCTCCTTGGCTGCCTCAGTGCCAGGCTGGGCTCTGCATCCTCAAAGCCACTCCTGAAACTCCTGCAAGTTGAAGCATGAAGGCAGAAGGAAGGCAGCCAAACTGGAAGGCAGCCGAGGACCAGAATGCCAGGGACGCAAGTACCCAGAGGGGTGGCGTTGGGTCAAGGAGAAGCTGCCCTGCCCCGTGGCCCCCACCATCACACCTCCACTCCACCCCAGCCTAGCCGAGGGACAGTCCCTCACCCAGAGGGCAGAACCGGGCTGGATGAGGCGTCTTCCTCCAAGGTCGGCCTTGAGTGTCTGCTGGGGACAGGGAAAGGGAGGGGCCTGACAGACCGTGGCACTTGGGGCGAGGGGATCAGGAATGAAAGGAAAGCTGGGATTAAAGTTTCAGTAACCTGCCTCGAAAGCACCCAGGCATTGTGTGAGCCAGGATTCCTGAGCACTGAGTAAGGCCGGCAACTAGAACGATGAGGGGGGAAGAGCCACCAGCCACTGGTTGGGGTGAGGTGGGCAGGCCAGCCTCCTCCGGGAGGAGAACCAGAGCCCCACCACCACCTCTCACCATGCAGACTCTTCCTTACAACACAGGCCAGGCACCCACTGCCTGAGGGCTTGGACCCTAGCTAATGAGGACGGGGAGAGGTGGTGTGTTAGACTAGGGCCACCTGGACCTGGGGAGGGTTGGGAGAGATGCTTGTATGTGTCGTGTGGTAAGAGAGAGACAGAAAGCCAAAAGAAGGGGCAGTATGAAAAGCTTTGAGAAGGATAGCTGGCCAGAACTTGCAGTTCCTCCATGAACTTAAGCAACATTTATTGACAGGGTAAAAAATGAGATCCAGTCAGAAACCAGCATCTGCTGACAAACCCTAACAATGATCGCAGGCTGAACCCTAGACCTGGCCTCAAACTGAACTTTAACCCTGGCCAAGACTCACTGCTAAATCTGTCCTCAGACTTACCCTAATCCCAACTCCTTCAGCTTCACTGAGCTTAATCTTGGCCACTGGCCACTTCAAAAGTGCGTGTTTGATCTCAAAGGTAGAGGAAAAGAGCACGTAGGTGTTTCCAGAGAAATGCTGCTGGGAACCCTGCTGCAGGGCCTGGTGGGAAGGACACTTGGCTGCACATGGGTCAAGGCTGCCAGTCATCCACAGCCTTTGTTCTTCAGTGTAGCCCTAACATCCTACATGAATGGGTCTCTTCTCTTCACCATGCCCTCCCCAACCTGCTAAGTAAGTGTGCCCATTCTTCCCTGACCCTGGGCTCCTGGTTTTCTTCTGGGCCTTCGATACCCCCTGTCCCAACTTCAGAGGCCCCTGAGCCAAACACAGACATCATCTACTTCCCCAAACCAAACACAGCCAGAAGGCTCTTTCTCTCTTCTGGAATCCTGCAACCATGTAACTTAACAATCAATCTGACCATTAATCATAAACATTCCTTCTATTGTCTTCTTCCACAGTTATTTTCCTTGGCAGAATGATTGCATGTAAGGTATATACTCGAATTATCTCCGCAAATAGACAGTAATTTTTCCACTGTCATGAACAATGCTGAGATGAATATCCTTACAAATACATCTTTATGCATTTGTATACTTGAAGAACTTCTCTCCAACCAGAGGAATACCCTAATATAATTTTAAAAGTCAAAAAGTCTCATAATGAAAACCAGCAATGTTCTGTCTCATTTCACCCCCTCTACCAAGACATTCACAGTTCCTTTAGTGGTTTTCCTGGTATTTAACTGTATATGTATAATTTTTTAATATTCTACTTTCTTTAATTAACCAAGTTTAAACATTGTCTATTTAGTTCCTACTGTGGGAGGTGGGCAAGGAGTACTCTGTACTGCCACACACAAACATTTCCCTGCTCCTCAACCTTCCAGTAGGGTTAAATTACAACATTCTTAGATCTGAGCCACATAGTATACTAGGATTACATTTCTTTTCCTGTAAAAGTTTCAATTCTTCCCAGAGTTAATAACTGCCTCATTTAAAAAATTTAATTCACTTTCTCAATATTTATTGTTAATTCTTCTCAAGTTCTCTGACAAAACCATGAAAAATTTTCTAAATAAGATCAACACCTCAAATAGTTATTTACCCTACTCTTCTCATCTGATCTGGCTCTTGAGCACTTCATACCACTGTATGTACTTCTACAGCATCTAATACATTCTTTTTTAGTATTTCTTTCATCATCTTGTGACCACTTTGCTTCTCTCTTATGTTGCCTAGCCTGGTTCCTAGTTCCTCTATTTTTATTTTCTTAGTTTAGTCTCTTATTTTGTTGGAACACAATGTCCTGTGGTTTCTTCAGGAAAAATAGCAGATAAAATTTTTGAAAAAAGCATTTGTCTGAATTGCTTTTATTCTACCCTCAAGATCAATGGATAGTTTCTCTGGATATAAAATTCTAAATTTATATTTTAAAGTTGCCTCCTACTAAAATGTAGCCAGATCCTAGAAAAAATACTTGAAACACAATTTATATTTTATACCCAAACTCAAAAGCATAAGGAAATAAAAATAAAGTCAGGAAACAATTCTCCCATCATTGAGATCTATAAGGCAAGTCAGATGTCTTCAATACTGGATTTACATTAGTATCACTGGCAGAGATTTACAACATATATACTGATACTCCAGAACCTGATTTAATTGGTCTTCAATGAGGATGGGCATAGACTTTTTAGTGAGAAATTTCCCCTGGTCCAGTGCAAAATGTACTTTTTTTTTTTTTTTTTTTTTTTACTGTGGTAGACTATACATAAGATTCAGCATTTAAGCATCCTTAACTGTACAATTCAGTGGCTATAACAATATTCACACTGTCATGCAATCATAACCATCATCCACCTCCAGAACTCTTTTCATCTCCCCAAAATGAAACAACCCCTGTCCACTACCATTCTACTTTCTACTTCTACAAATTTTACTCCACTGTGTACCTCATATAAGGGAAATCATATAGTGCTTATCCATTTGTGGTTGGCTTTTTTTTTTCATAAAAATATTAGTATAATGTTTCCAAGTTTCACTGATATAACATGTGTCAGAATTTTTTTAAAATATTCCATTGTGTGTACAAAATTTTACTTCCCCATTTATCTGTTGATGGACATTTGAATTACTTTCACCTTTTGGCAAGGCTTCCCTCATAGCTCAGTCANTTTTTTTTTCATAAAAATATTAGTATAATGTTTCCAAGTTTCACTGATATAACATGTGTCAGAATTTTTTTAAAATATTCCATTGTGTGTACAAAATTTTACTTCCCCATTTATCTGTTGATGGACATTTGAATTACTTTCACCTTTTGGCAAGGCTTCCCTCATAGCTCAGTCAGTAAAGAATCTGCCTGCAAGGCAGGAGACCTGGGTTTGATTCCTGGGTTGGGAAGATCCCCTGGAGAAGGAAGTGGCAGCCCACTCTAGTACTCTTGCCTGAAGTACATCATGGACAGAGTAGCCTGGCAGGGGGTCCATGGGGATCACTAGAGTTGGACATGACTTAGCAACTAAACCACTTCCACCTTTTTGGCAACCGTGAATGATGATGCCATGAATGTAGAGGTACAAGTATCTGTTTGAGTTTCTACTTTTAGTTCTTTGGAGTGAAATTGTTAGGCCATAGCTAGTAGAGTGCACTCTTTTTTGAGGAACCACATTGTTTTCCATAGAACTGTGCCATTTTATATCCCACCAAGAATGTACAAGGATCTCAATTTCTTCACGTCATTACCAATGCTCACTATTTTCTGGACTGTTGTTGTGGTTATGGAAGTCACGCTAATGGGTATAAATGACATCTCATTGAGATTTTGTTTTGCATTTCTCTGATGACTCCTGAAGTTGAGCATCACCTTATGTGCTTATAGGCAGTTCATATACCTTCTTTGAAGAACTGTTTATTAAAGTCTTGTTTTTTAGTAAAATTAATTGTCTGCTTTTTACTTTTCAATTATAGAAACTCTTTATATAATTTAGATATTAATCCTTTATCAGGTATACAGTTTGCCAATATTTTCTCCGATTCCATTGGTTGTCTTTTCACTAAGGTCATAATGTCCTTTGATGCATGAACATTTTAAATTTTTATTAGGTCCAGTTTATCTAATTTTTCTTCTATTGCCTGTGCTTTTGGTGTCATATTCAAAAAAGCATAATCAAATCAAGTCATGTAGCTTTTATTCTATATTTTCTTCTAAGAGTTTTACAGTTTCAGCTCTTGTATTTAGGTCTTTAATCCATTTTTATTAATTTTCATATACTGTGTAAGGTACAGGCCCAGCTTCATTCTTTTGCATGTGGATGTATAGTTTTCCCAGCCCTATTTGTTGAAACCACTGACATTTCCCCATGGTTCTGGCACCCTGTTGAAAACCTTTTGGCCATACATACAAAGGTTTATTTCTGGGCTGTCTATACTATTTCATTGTTAAATATGTCTGAAGTACCACACTGTTTGGACTACTGTAGCTTTGTTTTAAGTTTTATAGTCACAAAATGTGAGACCTCCAACTTTGCTCTTCTTTTTCAAAATTATTTACTACTCAGAGTCCCTTGCAATTTCATATAAGTTTTAGGACGAGTGGTGGTGATGGTTTAATCTCTAAGTCATGTTCAGTTCTTAAGATCCCACGGACTGTAGCCTGCCAGGTTCCTCTGCCCATGGGATTTCCCAGGCAAGAATACTGGAGTGGGTTGCCATTTTCTTCTCCAGAGGATCTTCCCGACCCAGGGATCAGATCCACATCTCCTGCATTGCAGTCAGATTCTTTACCACCGAACCACCAGGGAAGCCCAAATTTTAGGATAGTATTTTCTCTTTTTGCAGAAAACATCACTGGGATTTTGATAGTGATCCACTGAATCTATAGAACATTTTGAGTAGGGTTGACATCTTCACGATACTGTCTTTTAACCCAAGTAAAGATTTTTGTGACTCACATTAAAAAGATTATGGAAGCAAAGAATTCAGGTTCTTTCATTTGCCTTTGAACTTATTTTGTCTGCCAAATCATTCAACTGAAAATCTCAAAACATCCTTATTAGCTAATTCACATATTAATCAGCAGGAATTGCAATTATTTTATTTATATTATTTACCAATAAATAATCCATAGTTCTTCCAGATCAATAGCTTATGCATCAGATCAGCTAAGGGAATTTTTTGTCTTATATTAATTTTAAAAGGAGCTATTAATCCCATCCCTAGGGATTACTGACTTCCCTGGTAGCTCAGATGGTAAAGCATCTGCCTACAATGTGGGAGACCCAGATTTGATCCCTGGGTTGGGAAGATCCTCTGGAGAAGGAAATGGCAACCCACTCCAGTACTCTTGCCTGGAAAATCCCATGGACAGAGGAGTGTGGTAGGCTACAGTCCATGGCGTTGCAAAGAGTTGGACATGACTGAGCAGCTTCACTTAGGGATTACTGAATCATACTGAATCATAATTTCCAGGGGTTTAAAAATAAAATGAAATCTACAGCTTGGTTAAAAAAAAAAAAGCAACACCAAGAGTAAACAAAATATTAAAAATAAATAAAATGAACTTGAAAAGGAAAAGGAAACTAGAAGAAGTGAAACATAAACAAAATGAAAGAAAGAGTGATTCCCAAGGGCAAATGTCAATATTGGCTCAACAATAGGACAACAAGCAAATCAACCAAAACTCATATTTTTTTAAAAAAGCAAAGAGAAAAAAATGCATAGGAAAATACAACACAAGGTTTAAAGATATCAATAATCACTATAGATTTATATAGACTAACATCAATAGTAAAAATATGTATATGGTAAATTTAGACTTTTAAAAATTATATTTTGTTTTTTAATATGACATACATAAAACATGAAGACAGAGAGTTTGAAAGTAAAAGGATAAGAAAAATACGTAAGCAAATACTTACAAAGAAAAAAATAGCTAGTAAGCTATATTAATTAAAGACAAATGTTAAGATGAGAAGCACTATCAAAGATAAAGAGAATCACTTCATAATTAAAAAAAAAAAGCTTAATGTACTGGGAAGATACAATAACTACAATCTAGTCTTTACTTATTATTGATAGAACAGGTGCTAGACTCAAGAAGAATGGACAAATTCACCATTATAATGAATAATTTCAACATAACTCGTTCATAACTACTTATGGTCAAAGAATAATAAAAAGCAATAATGATACATTAGATTTGGACATTTCACTATAGTAGCTTGATTCAGTGGATATTCATTAGAACTCAGCATCCTATAATCAGAAAATACACATGCTTCTTAAGTACATGTGAATAACTTACAAAATTAACTACATACCAGGACATAAGGCAAGCTTTAACATATTTCAAAAAATTGCTATAATTTCAAACCACAATCTCTTATCACAATGCAATTAAATTAGAACTCAATGACAAAAATCAATAATGATCCAAAAATAAATCATAATAAAAACTTAACAATGATCATAACAAGAGTACAGCTTCTAGCCAATTTAGTAGCAGTGGCAGGATTTACTGTCTCAGTTTACACAGTTGGAAAACAAGACAAGTATATACAATAATGGATTTTAGACATTGGAATAAGTTGTACAGGATTTTAATAACTGAGAGAAGGGAAACAAAGAAAATGGGCTCTATGATTTTGTCAGTTTGCTGGCTACGCAAGACAGAAAACAAAGGTGAGATATAATTAAAGTATTGAACAAGAGAAAAATCTGTCAATCTAGAATTTTTACTGAGAAACATCTTTTTTAGGAATTCCTGGTGGTCCAGGGATTAGGCCTCAGCACTTTCACTGCTGGGGCTAGAGCTCAATCCCTGCTCAGGGATAAGATGCCACAAGGCATGTGGCATGGTCAAAAAAAAAAAAAGAAAGAAAAGAAATATTTTCAAAAGCAAAAAGGAAATAAAGAATTTTTTTTCAGGCAAGAGCTGAGAGAACTTATTGCCATCAAACCTGCACTATAAGAAGTTAAAGGAGGATCATAAGGCAGAAGGAAAGTGAAACCAGATAGAAAAAGGGGCCCACTGAAAGAGTAAAATGCACTAGAAATGGTGCAAGTCACATTTGAGTTTCTTTAGAAGATGATAGGTTATTAAAGGAAAAATAATAACAATCTATCATTCCATTTACAAATATGTATAAGGAAAATTATGGAAAATAGTATAAAGGACGGAGAGGGTAATGAAAATATACTATTTCTAGTTTCCTACAAATACATGTGAGGCTATGTATTATTTTTAATTCTACTATAATATATTAAGCATAAAAATGGCAACCCATTCCAGTACTCTTGCCTAGAAAATTCCATGGATGGAGGAGCCTGGTGGGCTACAGTCCATGGGGTCACGAAGAGTCGGACATGACTGAGTGACTTCAGGACGACAACGAAAGACATTTATAGCAAACCATAGAGCAATAGCTAAAAAATAAAGCAAAGAGGTAGAGTAAAAAGCCAGGTGGGGATACAATTTTAAACATTTAAACCAGAGAAGGAAGAAAAGAGGAAAAAAACAAATAAATAGCAGTTGGAGTTAGAAGAATACAAGGAGGAAGTTGGTAAATTTAAGCTGAAAAATATTGAAATGTACATTTATTATAAATGATCTATGCATACAAGTTAAAAAGAAGAGACTATCCGATTTGATTCTTCTTTTAAAGCAAGACCCACTAATATATCCTCTTTAAGAAACTCACTGTAAATACAAAAACACAGGTTAAAAGCAAAATTATGAAAAAGATGTATCTTGCAAACACTATTCATAAGAAAGCTGGAATAGCTCTCTCTACTATATCATATATAGTAGACTTCAGAGCAGGAATACTACCAGGGATAAAGACAGAATAAAAAGACAGATTTATCAAGAGAACATGAACATCTTCAAACCAGATGAAATAAAAGTATATAACTGAAAGAAGAGATAACTATAATTTTCCAAAAGCCCTCATTCAGTAACTGAATAAGACAAGTAGAAAATTAGTAATATGGAAGATTTGACTTAAGTCAACTAATCTGATTTAATTTACTTTTATAGATCATACCATCTAATATAGCAAAATACAAATTCTTTTCAAGGGCATATAGAGTCCTGGAAGATAGACTATATTCTGTACCATAAAAAGAAATCTCAATAAATTTAAGGATACTTCTTACCACCCAGAATGAAACTATAAATCAGTGACAGAAAAATGCTAGGAGATTTCCAAATCTTGGGACATTAAATAGCACAGTTATAAATAACCTATATCTTTCAAAGAATTCACAAGCAAAATAAAAGTATATTTTGAATTAAATAAAAATGAAAATACAGTCAATCAAAATAATTGAGTTACAAGTAAAACATTCTTTTGAGGGAAATTTGTAGCATTAAGTGATTATATATGAGGGAACAAGGTGGGAAATGGTTGCAAACTAATGGATTAAGTTTAAGAAACTAAAATAATCAAACAAAAGTCAAATTAAACCTGTTAAAAAGTGGAAGGAGATAATAAGGAACAGAAATCAATTTTTAGAAGGAAGTAGAAAAACGGCACCCCACTCTAGTACTCCTGCCTGGAATATCCCATGGACGGAGGAGCCTGGTGGACTGCAGTCCATGGGGTCGCTAAGGGTTGGACACGACTGAGCGACTTCACTTTCACTTTTCACTTTCATGCATTGGAGAAGGAAATGGCAACCCACTCCAGTGTTCTTGCCTGGAGAACCCCAGGGACGGGGGAGCCTGGTGGGCTGCTGTCTATGGGGTCGCACAGAGTCGGACATGACTGAAGCGACTTAGCAGCAGCAGCAGCAGAAAAACAATGAAGAAAAACCAATGAAACAAAAAACTGGTTATTCAAAATACATGAAATGAAAACTGACATCACAACCATGATATCTAAACCTAACAGAGAGTAAAGAAAGTTTTAGAAAAGTATCCTTTGTGATAGTCATGATATTTGGCCTAGAAAACACCCATTAACATTTTTAGTAAATCGAATCCAACAATGTATTTTCAGAAAGGGTAATACAATACAATCAAAATAGGGTTTATTCTAGAAGTGGAAAGTTAGTTTAACATTTGCAAATTAATAAATTTAATTTAGCATATTTGGCAGGATGAAAAATTGTCCCCTAAAAGTTACTTATATCCTAATTCCTGAAATCTATAAATGTTACATGATTTGGAAAAAAAGAATCTTTTCAGGTGAGATCAAGTCAAGGATTCTGAGATGAAGAGATATTCCTCAGTTATTTAAGCGAGTCCTGTGGCTCAGATCATGAACTTCTTATTACCAGATTCAGACTTAAATTGAAGAAAGTAGGGAAAACCGCTAGACCATTCAGGTATGACCTAAATCAAANTTGCTGCGTTTGTTGTGGCCTTTCTATATTCTGGGAATTTGTGGAGTTCTCTTTATTATGTAATTTCCTCCCTATAGGTGGGGTTGTATCAGTGGCTTGTCAAGGTTTCTTGGTTAGGAAGGCTTGCTTTGTAGTTCTGGTGTGTGAAGCTGGATTTCTTCTCTCTTGACCTTGGAGTCTAGCGTTTTCAAGTTAGCCTCTATCACTTAACAATATCCATGTAAGTTTTTTCCATGTTTTTTCATGGCTTGATAGCTCATTCTTTTTTAATACTGAATAATATTTCATTGGCTGAACATACAACAGCCTATTTATCACATTTGCTTGGTTGCTTCCAAATTTTGGCAGTTATAAATAAAACTATTAACATCCATGTACAAGTTTTTGTGTGGACATAAGCCTTCAAGTTTGGGCAAATATGAAGTAATATAATTGCTGGACTATATAGAGTTTTCTTAATTTTTTAAGAAACCACCAAACTGTCTCCCAAAGTGGCTGCACCATTTGGCATTTGTAACAGCAATAAATGAAAATGCCTGTTCATCTATATACTCACCAGTATTTGGTATTGTCAGTGTTCCAGATTTTGGCCTAATAGGTATGTAGTAGTGTCTCACTGTTTGTTTGTTTTAAATTTTGGCCATACACCCTGCAGCACCCTGTGATCTTAGTTCCCCAACCAGGATCAATCTTACATCTCCTACGTTGGAAATGAGCTTAACCACTGGACTGCTAGAAAAGCCCTGTCTCACTGTTATTTTAATTTACATTTGCCTGATGACATTCAGAAAACGAAGATCATGGCATATGGTCCGATCACTTCATGGGAAATAGATGGGGGAACAGTGGAAACAGTGTCAGACTTTATTTTTCTGGGCTCCAAAATCGCTGCAGATGGTGATTGCAGCCATGAAATTAAAAGACGCTTACTCCTTGGAAGAAAAGTTATGACCAACCTAGATAGCATATTCAAAAACAGAGACATTACTTTGCCAACTAAGGTCCATCTAGTCAAGGCTATGGTTTTTCCAGTAGTCATGTATGGATGTGAGAGTTGGACTGTGAAGAAAGTTGAGCACCAAAGAATTGCTGCTTTTGAACTGTGGTGTTGGAGAAGACTCTTGAGAGTCCCTTGGACTGCAAGGAGATCCAACCAGTCCATTCTGAAGGAGATCAGCCCTGGGATTTCTTTGGAAGGAATGATGCTAAAGCTGAAACTCCAGAACTTTGGCCACCTCATGCGAAGAGTTGACTCATTGGAAAAGACCCTGATGCTGGGAGGGATTGGGGGCAGGAGGAGAAGGGGACGACAGAGGATGAAATGGCTGGATGGCATCACCAACTCGATGCACATGAGTTTGGGTGAACTCCGGGAGTTGGTGATGCAGGGAGGCCTGGTGTGCTGCGATTCATGGGATCGCAAAGAGTTGGACATGACTGAGCAACTGAACTGAACTGAAACCCAAGATAATGTAGGTTTTCTTCCATACTGAGTTAATCTTGGCCAAGGGTCTAAGGTCTGTATCTTGATTCTCTCTCTCGTTTTTTTTTTTGTTTTTTTGGCATATGAATATGTTGTTTCAGCACATTTGTTGAAGAAAATATTTTTGCTTTTCTTTGTCAAAGATCAGTTGACTAAATTTATTTGAGGGTACTCTATTCTGTTGTATTGATCAACTGTTAGTTTATTCTTCCACCAAAACTACCCTGCCTTGATTACTATCACTTTATAGTAAGTCTTAAAGTCAGCTATTGTCAGTCCCATAACTTTCGTCTTCTTCTTGTGTTGGCTGTTTTAGGTCTTCCAATCCATCTTCCTCTCCCCTCCAATTTTACTTATCATCTTGCTTCTATAAAATGTTTTCCTTAGCTCTCTGCTCTTGAGAAAAGTAAATTATCTCACAAATTCTCTTTCTCCATAATTAAAGCACTTGTATTAGAAAAAAAATCAAAAAAACTAAAAAATTTTGATATACCTTGATTCCCAAATCATTCTTTTATCAGATCACCTCTCTGTTTAACCCTTCATGGCTTCCTATTTATCTACATTGTAAACTGCAATATTTTTTAACTTAAGAAAAAAATTTTTTTAATTGTGTCTCAACCAACTTTTATAGCCTTCTGTCCTTTTGTTTTAATCATGATTTATTCCACGAATGTTGGTTGGTGCCAGGTTACATTCTGTGTTCTTCCTACTCCCATAATTTTTCTCTTCAAGCCATATAATATTCCCCACAGAGAGCTCTAGGAGACTACTACAAATAAGAGTATATTCTGAGACAATAAAATAAAATGCTTAAGATATTTTAAGAGATAAAGGAAGAAGCAAAATCAATAGTGAATAAAGAATCTTATGAAGTATATTAAAAAAAAAAATTGAAAAGGAATCAAATGAGTTCCCATAATGAAAAACTAGATGGCGGATGAAAGCATGAATTAAAAATAGCTATAAAGAGAATCAGTGAACAGGAGGATTGATTTGGAGAAATCATCCAGAGTGCAAAACAGAGAGGTGAATACGTAGAAAATTTTAGAGAACATTTAAAGATATGAAAGCAAGAATGTTCAAAGAAATATTGGTTGAAGTTTTTTCTTTAAAAATATAAAGATTACAGTGATTATAGAAACGCTGACTAGAAAGCTCTTGCAGAAAATAAAAATAAAGCTACTACTATCTAGATCCTTATAAAATTGTAGAACATAAGAGGCAACTAGAAAATATCATATGGAACAAGATGAATATTCATAACATTTTCAAATTCACAATCTAAAATTCTATATTCTATTAACTTGCCATACCAGAATAAGAGTGAAATATAAATGTATCCTTTCTCTTTAAGGAATAGCTGTCAGATATCATCTAAATGAGGAGTCAAACAAACTCTTTCTATAGATATTTTAAATACTGTATGAAACTTTTAAACATTTTTTTTTATCACATAGAGTCTCTGTTGCATACTCTTTATTGTTTTACATCCCTTTAAAAATATCAAAACCATTCTTAGTTGGCTCATGTGCTGTGTAAAATTGGGCTTTAAGTAGATGTACTGGAGTCATATTTTCTGATCCTGATCTAAATTCTCAACTTGTCATTTAATGACTTCTACTTTCTTTGCAAGCCTTTTTCTTCTCTTTTTTTAGAACTAACTTGTTGAAAAATATATCAACCCTACATTGGATTTTCTTTGTACCTTTGGCAAAAATCAGTTGTACCTAAGTTCATGGATCCAGGCTTTCTTTTAAAAGGTGTCCCACAGAGACATACTGATATATTTAACAGAATAGAATATATTTACTACAAACAGTAGCAAAGGAATATATATTGTCTTTCTCTTCTGTCCCAAGTGCTATGAGTTGACCCAGGCAGGGTGCAATTTTTGACCAGTTGGATTCAGAAAAATGTGCCTCTTTAAAGAGTTTTAAATCACAGTTGTGATTTAAAAGTGAAGCAGTCGACTACAGGCTTTATTTGTTTATACTTATCTTTGGAATCATGATTATTCATACCAAGACTACAACAATTCATATGATTCTCATCATAAATGTGAACAACTCAGTAGAATATTTGCATTTTATGAATACCTTGAGCAGGTCAAGCACTGGCCATATTACAGGGGTTACGAAGATGAATATAACAGTCACCTACTTGGAGGACCTCAGAATCTACAAAGAAGAGAATCTAGGTGAATTAATTTAAATTCATGATCATTAGTTTCAAATGATTGTCTATTAAAAAGACATTGCAGGCAAAGTCTAGAGGTTAATCTTGGATATTTACTATAAGTCATTTAAAGAACAGAGCCAAGATGCCTCTTCTATACAAAAAAAAAATCTAGTTATTTCATGATTATGTTTTCTTTGGGTTATAATTTATTACTTACACACAAATTATAAAATGTATCTATTTCCAGGTACTTCTAGTGGTAAAGAACCTGCCTATCAATGCGAGAGATGTAAAAGAAGCAGGTTTGATACCCAGGTCAGAAAAATCCCCTGGAGGAGGGCATGGCAACCCACTCCAGTATTCTTGCTTGGAGAATCCCATGGACAGAGGAGACTGGCAAGCTACAGTCCACGGGGTTGCAAAGAGCTGGACCTGACTGAAACAGCTTAGCAGTCACACACACTCATTTATTCAGATACATTTTGTCCTCTTGGTATCAACCACTAAGCTCAGAGAACATTTAGATTAAAGACTATCTTAAAGTTTTCTTTCTTTCTGCAGAAATTGTGGCTGTCTATACCTAGAGGAGCCATCCCATGTTGGGATGGAGGAGGATAGGAGATGCCCCTAGGTAAGGAGCAGTGGCTGTGCTTTGCTGGAGCAGCCGTGAAGAGATACCCCATGCCCAAGGTAAGAGAAACCCAAGTAAGATGGTAGGTGTTGCAAGAGGGCATCAGAGGGCAGACACACTGAAACCATACTCACAGAAAACTAGTCAATCTAATCACACTAGACCACAGCCTATCTAACTCAAAGAAACTAAGCCATGCCCGAGGGACCACCCAAGACAGGTGGGTCATGGTGGAGAGGTCTGACAGAATGTGGTCCACTGGAGAAGGGAATGGCAAACCACTTCAGTATTCTTGCCTTGAGAACCCCATGAACAGTATGAAAAGGCAAAATGATAGGATATTGAAAGAGGTACTCCCCAGGTCAGGAGGTGCCCAATATGCTACTGGAGATCAGTGGAGAAATAACTCCAGAAAGAATGAAGGGATGGAGAAGGGGATGACAGAGGATGAGATAGCTGGATGGCATCACTGACTTGATGGGCATGAGTCTGAGTGAAATCCGGGAGTTGGTGATGGGCAGGGAGGCCTGGCGTGCTGCAATTCATGGGGTCACAAAGAGTCGGACATGACTGAGCAACTGAACTGAACTGAACTGATAGTATGTGTGTGTGTTTGTATGTAACAGTGGAGGGTTGGGGGAATGTATACTGCTGTTGGTAGAGAAATGGGAAGATCACCTTCAAAAAACAAAGAAGTGGCTTTGCTTTCTTGATTTTTTAAAAACCAAAAATCCCTTTGACTTCTGCTCCCAATCATCAATTACATCACTCAATCAAAACCCCAGCGCCATTACCTCTTAGCTCCCCACATAGCTAGTTCTACACAATATGACTCTAGCCATCCTAATGCTGAGGCCGCAGTAAATAGTAACAGAATGTACCAAGCTGCTTGTGAGACTTCATTCACAGTAATCAGGAAAAGAAGTCAAGTAGATACATTTATCATGGTGACCTCGGACTCTGTAGGTGAGATGCTCCAAAGGGAGAAGATACCTTTGATTAAGTTAAGACAAACTATAATGGATGAGAGTTCTGCTCAAGTCCAATAAATCACCAGAGCCTTCCCAGGCTAGCAGGGATAGGAATCATTGGTAAATTAAAACTTGCTGCAATGGCTATGCTGATGCCTTTAGTGTGGGCTCTGCCTGGACAACTCTGCAAAGGAAAACTGGAAAAGGAAGTCTAAATAGTCTTGAGAGGATCTCTGTGATTGATGACTATAAAATGTATTACCCAGTGGACTTTTTCAGGGCTATACTTTAATAAACCTCTGTCCCTTTTAAGTGTGGGATGTGGTGAAAGGTCGCTGGGCTCAATCTTAGCAATCAAACTGGCAGGCTGAAATAGAAGAGGTGTTGGGACCATTTGAGTATGTGGATCAGTCTTTCCTCTGAGGGTCTGAGAGTCAGAAGGTGTCACTGAAAATAAGAAAGCATGAGTCTTTTTGTTTTGGATGTCTCTGTGCCTATAAATTTTTGAACTTTTTTTCCCTGGGATTCTGAGGCCATGAATAAAATATGAGTATGTTCTATTTCTTTTTTTTCCTTAATGAGAGATTGCCTCGGATGGTAGGCCAGTCCCTGCACAGAGAAAGCCACATACTGGATTTATTAAGTCTTAGGAAATGTTTGTTCGATGCTGAGTAATGAGGAGGTTTGCCAGGGCGGCAAGATAAAAGGCTTCCCCACTTTGTGTTTATCCTGTGGGTAATGAAAAAACAAATTGGTGATTTTGTATTTTTCCTGTTGGAAATTCGTAAGGTCACCAGAGGAAAACAGAGAAGGTTAACTGGCATGAACATTTGCCTGTAAGCATGGTGTCAGAAAAGAAAGGTCACAAATGGATGAAATACCCTAAACCAAAACCAGTGCCACTGCAAATGTAGAGCCCTAGGACAAGAAACTTCATTCAATGAAAGCAGAATCTTGGGAATAGCACTGACTGGTATACAAAGAATCCTTCATTTTCAGCATGCATGCACTGAAGGAAAAAAAAAAAAAAAACCAAACCTGTTTTAAACCAGTAGGATAATATCTCCCTTTTAAAAGTTTTTCACTTTTTGCCACGTTCCATTATCTCCCACTCTGTTGGCATTTTTTTCCTTCCTGCCTTTGTGTCCTTTTGCTTTTATATCTCTCACTGCAGAGAAAAGCTACATGCTGATGGCCAAAGGGAGGAGAAGCCAGTGAAACTGCAGCTGATAATCTACGCAGAGTTCAGGACATTCAGACCTGTCTTAAGCTTCATCTGATAACTTTTCTTAACATGGAGCAAGATAAGTCCTTTGTTTCCTTTGTGAGACTCATGAGGAACCAGAAAAATGCGACTGCTGGCGTGTTTGCAGAGAATCTCAGTTGAATATTTTCCTGAACAGTTACATCTGCCATTCCCTTTTGGATGAGTATACCAGTTTGGCTAAGGATTCTGTTAAGTTAGAAGGCAAAGGCCATGGCCATTTCTTCCCAACTACTTTATTCTAGTCCTTTAGGAATCCCTCATCTGTCTCATGACAATCTAGATGAGGTGAAAATGGGAAGAAGATAACTCCGCTGGCTGACTGTTCCCCAGAATATGAAATAATCCCCGTCCTTGATGGGGACCTGTCCCCAGAATAGGAAAACTGAAGGAAGAATGAAAGAAAGCAAGACAATGGAAGAGGGAAAACTGGCAGGAGGAATGGAAAGATGAGAGGAATAAAGGACAAGTCTTCAAAAATTAGGAAAATTATAGAAATAGTAACTAGGAAAAGCCGAACTAGAAAGTAAAGTAGGTATAAGCTAGAGTAGACAAAGGTCTTGGGAAGTAAGTTCGTTCAGAAAACAATAATGTTGGACTTCAGTTACCCCATTAGTTTCTTCTGTCCTTCCCAAGTGGAAAATTGCAGGGTTCTGACTGGGAAAATAACACCTCTTCATTCTCTATTGGAAGGACAAGAAGATTGGGAGGTGTTCAGAGGAAAAGGTCTGTGTGTATGTTGACTCTCAGCTTTAAAGCTTTGAAGAAAACGATAGGGTCACAGAATCATCAGTTAAAGAGGACCATTGACATCTATCTAGGAGAAGGCAATGGCACCCCACTCCAGTTCTCTTGCTTGGAAAATCCCATGGATGGAGGAACCTGGTGGGCTGCAGTCCATGGGGTTGCTGAGAGTTGGACACCACTCAGTGACTTCACTTTCACTTTTCACTTTCATGCACTGGAGAAGGCAATGGCAGCCCACTCCAGTGTTCTTGCCTGGAGAATCCCAGGGACGGGGGAGCCTGGTGGGCTGCTGTCTATGGGGTCGCACAGAGTTGGACACGACTGAAGCAACTTAGCAGCAGCAGCAGCACTGACATCTGTGTAATCTAACCTGCTCATTTTGCAGATGAGGAAGTCAAGGTCCAGATTAAGCAGAGGGCTTATCCCACAGGTAGATTGTTGGTTTTGGTGATGCTGTTGGGAGCTGAACCCACATTTTCTGCCTCCAGGTCACGTGACTTTGATACCTGCTGTTAGAGCCGACCATTTATGTCTATTGTTGGTGCCTGGTCCATGATAGAGCCCTGGGCTCCTGCCAGCCCCTCACCCCTCACAGCCCTGACACTGGGAACAATAGGGGACGTAAGGTCTCCAAGCAGGGGAGGGATATGATGAAACTGGGTTGGCAGAGAATCTTCTAGCAGCTGAGTGTGGTGGGCAGGTGGGAGAAAGCAATCACATGGGAAAGCCCTGAGAAAGCACCTGTGCGACCTTGAACCAACCCGTTAATCCCTGAACTCCATTTTCTCACATATAAAATAACGGCACTGGATGGTCCCACACACCTGTGACGTTTTATGATTCTGAACCACCCTTTCCTGCAGTCGTGGCAGTTAATGCTACTTAATTACAACAGCTGACAGGCTGTGCCATGCCTGTCATTTATTTCCCTTGGTGTTGGCCACCCAGGCCCTGAGGTAAATTGGCCACTCCACAAACAAATCCCTGAGAAATGGCAACTCCAGTGACTTGCCAGAGACGATGCCATGCCATCCAAAGGGGGAAAAGACAGGCACACACAAATGTCTGTTTAACACTCCTCTCTGTGATTAACAAATATTACCCATGGTAATAGCCATAAAATACAAAGAATTTACACAGCAAGAGCCTCCGCCAGTTTCCCCAACCAGCTAATAGGAGTAGAATCCCAGGGGTTCTGCCTGAAATGGTTCAGGATCTCACTGAGGGTGAAGAAATAACAGTCAGCTATTCTGTCACTGGTAACACCGTCATCATGAAGAAAACCAACTCCCCGATAGTTTCAAACCAGTTACTCTCTTATTTTACATTTTAAAAGTTGTCATTTCAAGGAAAAGGCTGTCTCCTGTCAGAATTCACCCTTTAGAATCAGGTTGATAATAGCCCATTAAATGGAGAGAGAGGTCATTAATAAGAGTTCTGAAAAAATAGTAAGGTCTTGTCATGTAAAGATGGAAATTTTTTCCAAAAGAGAAAAATGTTACAGAGAGAATATTGTTCTAATAGTTTCAGAAATCTTGTGTGGGTTGCTCATAAAACATTCTCTGAGGTTTGAGAAAAATTAAAGTTACAAGTGCTAAACTAACAAACAGCTTTGGGATATTTGATAAACATGGAAAACTAAACTAGAATTTATTATTGGATTATCAGACTTTACACCTCCAACAGGTAGGAAGACCAAAAATGATGTCTGGAGCAATGGATTTATCTGGAGGAAGTGCAAAGTAAGCCTTCAATGTCCACCCACTCAGAAATAAAATGGTGTGTGAGTCTAACTCACTGAGCAGACTGAAGAAAGACCTGAGATTAAGAGGAGGCATCTCATTCTTCACTGGATTTTTTTTTTCCTTGAAAGGAATTCACAGGTCAAATAAAAGAATTAGCCATTGAAAACGCTTACTCCTTGGAAGAAAAGTTATGACCAACCTAGATAGCATATTCAAAAGCAGAGACATTACTTTGCCAACTAAGGTCCGTCTAGTCAAGGCTATGGTTTTTCCAGTGGTCATGTATGGATGTGAGAGTTGGACTGTGAAGAAGGCTGAGCGCCGAAGAATTGATGCTTTTGAACTGTGGTGTTGGAGAAGACTCTTGAGAGTCCCTTGGACTGCAAGGAGATCCGACCAGTCCATTCTGAAGGAGATTAGCCCTGGGATTTCTTTGGAAGGAATGATGCTAAAGCTGAAGCTCCAGTCCTTTGGCCACCTCATATGAAGAGTTGACTCACTGGAAAAGACCCTGATGCTGGGAGGGATTGGGGGCAGGAGGAGAAGGGGACGACAGAGGATGAGATGGCTGGATGGCATCACTGACTCGATGGGTGTGGGTCTGAGTGAACTCCAGGAGTTGGTGATGGACAGGGAGGCCTGGCATGCTGCAATTCATGGGGTCGCCAAGAGTCGGACACGACTGAGCAACTGAATTTCAGAACTGAACTGAACTTTTGTTGTTGTTTAGTCTCTAAGTTGTGTCCAACTCTGCGACCCCATTGACTGTAGCCTGCCAGGTTCCTCTGTCCATGGGATTTCTCAGGCAAGAATACTAGAGTGGGTTGCCATTTCCTCCTCCAAGGGATCTTCCCTACCCAGGGATTGAACTCACGTCTCCTGCATTGGCAGGTGGATTCTTTATCACCAAGGCTTTTATTTTCATAGTACCCATTTATTACAGGTTTTAATTTATCTTAATTGAGAAGAATTTTGTTTGATTTCTTGGTTAGAAATTTTTCTTGGGTGTTGAATCTAACAAATGCTTTCAGTCATAACTTATTGGAAGTCAAATATTGGATTATCTTTTCTTTTGAAAATTTCTTTTTTTTTGAAATTATCTTTTTCTTTTGAAAAGACCCCAATGCTAGGAAGAAGGCAGGAGGAGAAGGGGACAACAGAGGATGAAATGGTTGGATGNTGGCGTGCTGCAATTCATGGGGTCGCAAAGAGTCGGACACGACTGAGCGACTGAACTGAACTGAACTAAATCCTATCATGGGCTTCCATGGTGGCTCCCACAGTAAAGAATTTGCCTGCAATACAGGAGACCTGGGTTCGATTCCTGGTTGGGGAAGATTCCCTGGAGAAGGGAATGGTAACCCACGCCAATATTCTTGTCTGGAGAACTCCATGGATGGAGGAGCCTGGCTGACTACAGTCCATGGGGTCACAAAGGGTCAGACACAGCTGAGCCACTAACACTTTCACTTAAATGCTATCATAAGTATCCTTACGCAAAGGAAGACTGACACAGAAGAGGAAGAGGCAGTGTGACTGTGCCAGCAAAGACTGGCATAACATAGCCACAAGTCAAGGAATGCAAACAGACTTCTCCAAGGAGAATAAACCTCCAGTCATCTACTGGCATAGGGGAGAGGCAGGAACTCAGTGACACAGAGTTGAAGAGGGGGCATAGGGATCTAATTGCCTCTTAAGTGGCTTTCAAACAATCCTCCCTATGTTAGTCACATACATTCCTTCCCCTACTTCCTTCCAGAGAAACTGGGGCCTCCAATTCTTGTGTCCTTTGAAGATTCTGTGGTATAAACCAGGTGAGTTCTCAGCTTTCTCAGATTCACCAAGTAAATTATGACTCATCCATTGACTTTCTAGCTCACAAAATTGTGTTCCTCCTTTCTCTTCTCCCATTCTCCCCACCCTTCTGGGTTCAAGTGCTTTTAAACAGTTCTTTTACTGTAGCTTCTGTGGGATACTGGGAAGAGAGCAAAATCAAATGCATGTGTTCAGTTTGCCATTCTCTGTTCATTCATCCATTTTCAACTTCCAAAGCTATGCTGACAGCTCTGCCCTGCTGTCATCTCCTTGTTACTTACACTTCTCTTTTACCTTTGCATCAGTCTAGTGTGGTTTCAGGAGAGGGGCAGGGAAAAACCAGTTTTTTCTTTTTTTAAACCCACCATGTTTAACTTGAAGCTCTCCAATTATCTCCTTAGGATAAATTCCTTCCCAGAAGTGGAATTACGTTGTCAAAGGGTATGCTTCCATTTTAAGACTTTCGGTAGAGATGGTCTAAATGCCCTCCATTTTTTAAATACCCCAACGGGGTATGAATGTGACCATTTCTTTATACTCTGATAAGCACTGTGCAGTTTTACTCCTTTTAACCTTTGTCAATCTGTTAAGGGAGAAGATATCTCATTTTGCATTTTTAACTGAATATTAACTTTTTTCATAAATTTATTGCCTCTTTCAGAGAAGGAAATGGCAACCTACTCCAGTACTCTTGCCTAGAGAATTCCGTGGACGGAAGAGCTTGGTGAGCTGCTGTCCATGAGGTTGCACAGAGTCGGACACAATGGAAGCGACTTAGCATGCATGCATGCATTGCCTCTTTGGTAAATTGCTTGTATAATTTGCCGATTTTTTTAGTTACACTATTCATTTTCTTCCTGATTTTTAAGAGTGCTGTATATGGAGCATATTAACTCTTTAGGTACTTTTATTGCAAAGAAATGTAGTTGGATATCTTTTGTTTCAGAATGATAATTTTACAGCACAAATTTGTACTTTCTATGGAAACAAATCTGTCAGTATGTTGTTTCATTGTTTTCACCAAGAGTAAAAAGTCTTCCCCATTCTGAAACAGCGAAAATAATATTCAACATTCTCTTTTAATTGTTTTATTTAAACATGTATTCATTTTGAAGTTTATTTTAAAGTAAGTAATAAAGAAGAGAATCCAACCATATTTTTTCTTAAAAAAAAAAAAGTCAATTATGCCAATAGCCTGTCCTTTCCTTATTGAAAGAAACCTCATCTTTATCTTATGCTAAATCATTATAAAGATCTGTCTGGGTCTGAACTTTCTATTTACTCCACTTTTTTGTTTTAATTTCTTTTAATTGAAATACAGTTGATGTCCAGTATTATGTAAGTTACATGAGCACAATATATTGCTGTCGTTCAGTCTCTAAGTCATGTCTGAATCTTTGTGACCCCAGAGACTGCAGCACACCAGGCTTCCCCATCCTTCACTATCTCTGGGAGTTTCTTCAGACTTAATCTGTTGAATCGGTGATGCTATCTAACCACTCATCCTCTGTCTCCCCTTTCTCTCCTGCTCTCAATCTTTCCCAGCATCAGGTCTTTTCCAGTGAGTTGGCTCTTCCCATCAGGTGGCCAAAGTACTGGAACTTCAGCTTCAGCATCAGTTCTTCCAATGAATATTCAGAGTTGATTTCCTTTAGGATTGACTCCTTTGATATCCTTGCAGTCCAAAGGACTCTGAAGAGCCCTCTCCAGCACTATAATTTGAAAGCATCAATTCTTCAGCCCTCAGGCTTCTTTATGGATCAAGTCTCACATCCATATATAACTACTGGAAAAGCCATAGTTTTGACTACTGGAAGTTTTGTTGGCAAAGTGATTTCTCTGCTTTTTAACACCCTGTACTGTACATATAAGTTAAAGAAGCAGGGTGACAATAGACAGCCTGGACGTACTCCTTTCTCAATTTGGAACCAGTCAGTTGTTCCATGTCCAGTTCTAATTGTTGCTTCTTGATCTGCATAGAGATTTCTCAGGAGACAGGTAAGGTGGTCTGGCTTTCCTGTATCTTTGAGAATTTTCCATGCAGTCAAAGGCTTTCACATAGTCAATGAAGCAGAAGTAGTTTTTCTGGAGTTTTGTTGCTTTCTCTAGGATCCAATGAATGTTGACAATTAGGTCCCTGGTCCCTCTGCCTTTTCTAAGCCCAGCTTGTACATCTGGAAGTTTTCACTTCTGGAGCTGCTGAAGCTTAGCTTGAAGAATTTTGAGCATAACTTTGAACATGAACGTGAGAGTCACTCAGTCGTGTCCGACTCTTTGCAAACCCGTGGACTATACAGTCNCAATGAATGTTGACAATTAGGTCCCTGGTCCCTCTGCCTTTTCTAAGCCCAGCTTGTACATCTGGAAGTTTTCACTTCTGGAGCTGCTGAAGCTTAGCTTGAAGAATTTTGAGCATAACTTTGAACATGAACGTGAGAGTCACTCAGTCGTGTCCGACTCTTTGCAAACCCGTGGACTATACAGTCCATGGAATCCTCCAGGCCAGAATACTGGAGTGGGTAGCCTTTCCCTTCTCCAGGGGATCTTCCCAACCCAAGGATCAAACCCAGGTCTTCCATATTGCAGGCAGATTCTTTACCAGCTGAGCTACAAGGAAAGCTAGCATGTAAAAATGAGCACAATTGTATGGTAGTTTGAACATTCTTTGGTATTGCCCTACTTTGGGATTGGAATGAAACCTGCTTTTATCCATTCTGGTGGCCACTTCTGAATTTTCCAAAGTTACTGACATATTGATTGCAACATTTTAACAGCATCATCTTTAGGATTTGAAATAGCTCAACTGGAATTCCATCACCTCCACTAGATTTGTTCATAGTAATGTTTCCTAAGGCCCACTTGACTTCGAATTCCAGGATGTCTGGCTCTAGGTGAGTGATCACACCATCATGGTTATCTGGGTCATTAAGATCTTTTTTGTATAGTTCTTCTGTGTATTGTTGCTACCTCTTAAAATCTTCTGCTTCTGGTCCTTACCATTTCTGTCGTTTATTGTGCCCATCGTTGTATGAAAATATTCCCTTGATATCTCTGATTTTCTTAAAGATATCTCTAGTCTTTCCCATTCTATTGTTTTCCTCTATTTCTTTGCATTGTTCTTTTAAGAAGATTTCCTTATTTCTCCTACTGTTCTCAGGAACTCTGCATACAGTTGTGTGTATATTTCCCTTTCTCCTTTGCCTCTCGCTTCTCTTCTTTCCTCGGCTATTTGTAAAGCCTCCTCAGACAAACACTTTGTCTTCTGGCATTTCTTTTTCTTTAAGATGGCTTTGGTCATTGCCTGCTATACACCTCTGTCTATAGTTCTTTAGGCACTCTGTCTACCAGATCTAATCCCCTGAATCTATTCATCACCTGCACTGTGTAATCATAAGGGATTTAAGTCATGCCTGAATGGCCTAGTGGTTTTCCCTACTTTCTTCAATTTAAGCCTGAATTTTGCAATAAGGAGCTCATGATCTGAGCCACAGTCAGTTCCAGGTCTTGTTTTTGCTGACTGTATAGAGTTTTTCCATCATTGGCTGCAAAGAATATAATCAGTCTGATTTAGATATTGACTATTTGGTTATATCCCATGTGTAGAGTCATCTCTTGTATTGTTGAAAAAGGGTATTTGCTATGACCAATGAATTCTCTTGACAAAATTCTGTTAGGATTTGCCCTTCTTCATTTTGTCCTCCTAGGCCAAATTCGCCTGTTATTCTAGGTGTCTCCGACTTCCTACTTTTGCATTACAAACCCCTATGATGAAAAGGACATCTTTGTTTGGTGTTAGTGCTAGAAGATCTTGTAGGTCTTCATAGAACCATTCAACTTGAGCTTCTTCCACATCAGTGGTTGGGGCATAGATTTGGATTACTGTGATGTTGAATGCTTTGCCTTGGAAAGAACTGAGATCACTTTTTCTACTGAAAAAGTCATGGCTTTGACTATACGGACTTTGGTCGGCAAAGTGATGTCTCTGCTCTTTAATACACTGCTGCGATTTGTCATAGCTTTTCTTCCAAGGAGCAAGTGTCTTAATTTCATGGCTGCAGTCACTGTCATCAGCAATTTTGGAGCCCAAGAAAATAAAATCTGGCATTGTTTTCACTTTTCCCATGTCTATTTGCCATGAAATGATGGGACTGGATGCCATGATCTTAGTTCTTTAATGCTGAGTTTCAAGCCAGCTTTTTCACTCTCCTCTTTCACCTTCAAGAGGCTCTTTAGTTCCTCTTTGCTTTGTTCCATTTGGGTGATATCATCTGCATATCTGAAGTTGTTGATATTTTTCCTTGAAATCTTAATCCCAGCTTGTGATTCCTCCCGCCCAGCATTTCTCATGATACACTCTGCATATAAGTTAAATATGCTGAGTGACAATATACAGCCTGGACGTACTCCTTTGCTAATTTGGAGCCAGTCCATTGTTTTATGTCTGGTTTTAGCTGTTGCTTCTTGATCAGCATCCAGGTTTCTCAGGAGACACATAAGGTGGTCTAGTATTCCATCTCTAAGAATGTTCCACAGTTTGTTATGATCCACATAGTTAAAGGATTTCACACAGTCAATGAAGCAGAAGTAAATGTTTTTCTGGAATTCCTTTGCTTTTTCTATGGTACAAAGGATGTTGAGAATTTTATCTCTTGTTCCTCTGCCATATTGTAAGTCCATGTTGTACTTTTGGAAGTTCTCAGTTCACATATTGTTGAAGCCTACCCTAATTTTAGTTATAATAGAATATTTAGTTAAAATAAAATATATATGTTTTACAATATATCTTTGTAGCTTATTTTATACAGGATAGTCTTCATCTGTTAATCCCCTGTTTTTATATTACCCCTCTCCCTTCCCTCTCCCCAAGAACATACATTATATACCTGAGTGAAAAAGTATCTTCTCATTACTTCTGTTTTTTATAATATTCCTGACTATTCTATTTTACTGAACCTCTGTATAAATTTTAGATCTTTGAGTTCTGCTGAGAATCATATCAAAGTAATAGGTTAATTAGGGGAGAATAGATACAGTCTTTCTGCAGGCTTGTATGTGAAGATGGTTGTCATCAAGGCTTCTCTTCCTCATCCTTCCTGCCTCTCCAGAGGTGGAGGGAGATGGAGTCTGTTCCTCCCTTTTCCTTGATTTATGAGGCAACATCATAACAAGCCTTGTAACTTCTACCTAGTCACTCTAGAGTCCTCAGCCACTGCAGAAGTCCAACTACTCTGGGGCTGCCATACTGTGAGGAAGCCTAGCCCCATGGAGATAAAGAGAGAAATTCCTGGTCAGCCCCTCGCTGTTCCCATCCACTGCTACTTGAACTCATCTCAAGGGACCCAAGCCATTGTGGAACAGAAACAAGCCCCTCTGTGCACTGTCTAAATTCCCAGAGAAGCACGAGGTATGATAATAACAACTGTTCTGCTGAGCCATTTACCTTGGAGTGACTTGTTAGGCAATAATAAATAACTGAAATGGATAGTAAATTAGTTACTTAGTTATTTAGTTCTGATAATTACATAAGCATCTGTGAACTCAACATCCAAAACAAAAGCTTGGACCTTGGGAGTAACCTGCATTTAACTACATAGAAGAGGAGCTAAAGAGCCTATTGATGAGGGTGAAAGAGGAGAGTGAAAAAGCTGGCTTGAAACTCAACATTGAAAAAACTAAGGTCATGGCATCTGGTCCCACCACTTCATGACAAATAGAAGGGGAAAAAGTGGAAGCAGTGACAGATTTTATTTTCTTGGGCTCCAAAATCACTGCAGACCATGACTGCAGCCTTGGAAATAAAAGCCACCTGCTCCTTGAAAGGAAAGCTATGACAAACCTCGACAGTGTATTAAAAATCAAAGACATCACGTTGGCAACAAAAGTCCATGCAATTAAAGCTGTGGTTTTTCCAGTAGTCATGTATGGATGTGAGAATTGGACCGTAAAGAAGGCTGAGGGGTGAAAAATTGATGCTTTCAAATCGTGGTGCTGGAGAAGACTTTTGAGAGTCCTTTGGACTATGAGGAGACCAAAGTAGTCAATCCTAAGGAAATCAACCCTGAATATTCATTGCAAGTACTGATGCTGGAGCTCCAATAGTTTGGCCAACTGATTAGATGAGCCAAGTCATTGGAAAAGACCCTGATGCTGAGAAGATTGAAGGCAAAAGGAGAAGGGGGCAACGGAAGATGAGCTTTTTAGATAGCATCTCCGACTCAAGAAGATAGTGGAGGACAGAGGAGCCTAGCATGCTACAGTCCGTGGGGTGGCAAGGAGTGGGATACAACTTAGTGACTGAACAACAACAAAAGTGCATGGTCTCTCTCTATTCTAGTCCCCTTCCTGTCCCAACTCAAGTTAACCATCATTCGTAAGCTGGTATTCATCACTTTTTAAACCTTCTTTCTGTATAGTTTAATTGCATATATATTTGTTAAAATTGCACATATTTTATTTTTGTTAAAAAAGTGTAAACTTTGGGGCCTTACAATTTTCACTTAATACTACTGTTAAGATTCATCCATATGGCTGTGTATCACATTAGTTCCTTTATCTTGTCTGCCATATGCTTCTTTTTCATCCAAGTATCTCCATTTAATCATTCACTGATTTTTGCTATTATGAACAGTAGTGCTATGAACACTCTTGTCGATACTTCCTGTTGTCCATATGTGAATTTCTCATGTTGTACATATGCGAATTTCTCATATAGCTAGGAGTTGGCTCAGAAAAGATGATAAACTTTAGAAGTTCATCCTGAATTGTGCTCTACCATGGTTCAGTTCAGTTCAGTTCAGTTCAGTTGCTCAGTCATGTCCGACTCCTCACAACCCCATGGACCACATGGTTATATCAATTTAAATTCCTACTGGCAATATTTTAAAAAGATATCCTCTAGAATCATATCCACTCCAACTTTCTGTATTATCAGTTTTTTGTTTTTTTTTCATTTTTGCCAGTTGGATGAGTAGTAAATGCTTCTCATTGTAGTACTAATTGGCATTTTCTTGTCACTAATGATGCTGACCATTTCCTCATGTATTTGTGAGTGATATGTGTTTCCTCTTCCATGAAATGTCTCTTCATATCTTTGGGTAATTTTCTATTGGGTTACATGTACTTTTCTTATTATTGTGTACAAGTGCTTTATATATTCTTGATACAAACTCATTATCATCAGCAGATATTGCAAAGATCATCTCTCACTTTCTAGACTGACTTTCTCCTTTCTTTTAAAAATCTTTTAGAGAACTAAAATTCTTAAATTTTTTTCCATATTGTTTTAATTTCTCTCGCTTTTTCTAGGACTTTTTTTAACAGCAGTTTTTGATCCACAGTGAAATTGAGGGGAGGTACAGAGATTTCCCACATACTCCCCTCACATATGCATAGCCTCCACCGTTATTAGCATCCCCTACCAGAGTGGGACATTTGTTACAATCAAAGAACCTACACTGACATATCAAATCATCCAAACTTCACAATATACATTAGTGTTTACTCTTGTGATTACATATTCTATGGGTCTTGATAAATGTATAAAGATGAGTATCTATCACTATGCTATCTTACAGACCACCTTCAGTGCTCTAAAAATCCTCTGTATTTTGCCTGTTCATCACCCCTCCTAATCTAACCTCTAGCAACCACTGATCTTTTTACTGTTTTGATAATTTTGCCTTTTCAAGAATATCGTAGAATTGGAACCATATTGTCTATAGCTTTTTCAAATTAGATTTCCCTTTCTCCCTTCTTTCGTCCTTCCTCAATATATCTTTGGCTCTGATATCAGGGTAGTGCAGTCCTCGTAGAATAAGTTATATTCCTTCTTTTTCTACTACTTGAAAGTTGTATAAGATGGAATGATGCGGTCTTTGAAAATGTTATAGTACTCATCTGTAAAACCATCTGGGACTGATGCTTAGTTTTTACTTTTTAGGCAGCACTTTCAATTTTCTAAGAATTTGCCTATTTTGTCTCCAGATCAGCATATAATTGCCAATAGTATCTTCTTATCTTTAAATTTCTATGTGAAGTTACTCCTCCCTTTTCATTCATAATATCTGTTTCTCCCTCCTTTTGTTTTATTCTATTGTTTTTTTCCTACCTTCTTAAGTTAGACATACAGCTCATTAACTTTGAGGCGGTCTTGTTTTCTGATATACATAGCTAAAGCTAAACTTTTTTTTTTAAGTTCCACAAGATCTGATATTTAGCATCTTCACAATTTTTAAGATCTAAAGGAAATCAGTCCTGAATATTCTTTGGAATGCTGAAGCTGAAACTCCAATACTTTGTCCACCTGATGCAAAGAGCCAACTCATTAGAAAAGATCCTGATGCTGGGAAAGATAGAAGGCAGGAGGAGAAGGGGAAAACAGAGGATAAGATGGTTAGATGGCATCACAGAAGCGATGGAGGTGAGTAGGCTCCGGGAGTTGGTGATGGACAACCGGGTAATGGACAGCCTGGCGTGCTGCAGTCCAAGGGGTCGCAGAGTCAGACACGACTGAGCGACTGAACTGAACTGAACTTAAGGTCTAAATATTTTTACACTTGTATTATGACTTTTTCTTGATCTATGAATTAATTAGCAGTGTATTTTTTTTAAGTTTTCAAATATGTAAGGTTTCTTACTTATTTTTTGGTTACTCCAGAATTACGTATCCTGTGGTTAGAGATCATGTTCTGAGTTATATCTGTTATTTGAAACTGTAAGTATTTCTGGTGTGCTTGAGGAAAATGTGTACTTTCCAATTTTTTATTCAGAACATCATAAATGCTCATTAGATAAATTTGATCTTTTGTATTATTCATATTTTTATATCTTTGTTGATATAATTGAGAAAGTTGAGATCTCCCAGTATGGTGGTAGATTTACGACCTCTTTATTTGTTGGTTTTTGCTTTCTGTAGCTATTTGAGGTTATTTTGTTAGATGCATCATTAAAATTGGTCTATCTCTTTAGCAAAAAAGAATACTTTATCATTACATTACATGGTGCACTATCCATCCCTAATCATGCCCTTTACCTTAAAGTCAATTTTATTTCTTTGGATATGAATATATATATAATATAGAAAGATAGATAGATATAGATATTTGGATACCAATATAGCTATAACTATTGTATTTAGGTTAATATTTGCTGATATATCATTTTTTCTCCCTTTTATTATTGGGCTTGCATTTAGCTTTTAAAGTATGTGTTGTAAATAACATCACATCTGAATTTTTAAATTCCACCTATCAGCATTTGCTTTTTTCTTGTGAGTTAAGTCCAGTCACATTTATTTTTATATATTTGGATTAGTTTCTACCATCTTAATTTTTCAGTTGTCTGACAATGTTTCTTTTCAATCCTTTGCCCTCTAATTTGACAAGCATTTTAGCCCATTTTTATATTCCTTTAGTTTTCCCTCCAACCTAACCCCAATCATAATGATATATCTAGACGTGTGCTTCTTAAAGTTTAGAGCATCTAGAATTCTTGTTAAAAGGCAGGTTATGATTCTGCACGTTTTGAGGTGGAACGTGAGTTTTTCTAACAAGCTCGCTGGTGATGCTGATGCTGGTTCAAAACACGACACTTTGAAAAGCAAGAATCTATACTTGTGCTGTTCAGTATGGTAGCCAAATCTGGGTTTGTATTTCCTCTTTATATACTTCATCCAAAACAGCTTTCAGTGTGGATCTTTTTGTGACAAACCTTCTGAAGCTTTCTGGGACTAAGAATATTTTTATCATGCCCTCATATGTAAATGTCTTAGCTAAATATAAAATTCTAGAGTCTAAGTTCTTTGCTTCTAATATTTTTTAAATGATAATCTTCTGATTTCCTGTACCCAGTGCTTAATTGAAAAATCTCTCAAGATCAATCTAACTCTCGTTTTTGTGTGTGTGAGCTATTCTTTCTCTCTGGAAAATTTTAGACTCTTCCGTTCAACTTTGCTATTCTTAAAATCACACTCACGCCATGGATTGCCTAGCCCATGGGATCGCAAAGAGCTGGACAAGACTGAGCGACTCTCACTTTCACTTTCATTCCATCTTGCCTGTCTGTTCTCTGCAGTTTCTTTCAATCTGAGGACTTTCTTCTCCACCACCTTCTCTTCTTCTCCCCTTCCCCTTCCTTTCTCTGCCTTCTTCTTATCCTCCTCTTCTTTTCCCTCTACTTTGGAACTTATCACTGTTATTTCTTCAAATATGTCTTTGTCTCCATTTTTTCTTTCTTTCTGTACTTTTATTATCTGAATGTTAGCACTTAACTTTATTTTTCCATATGTCTCGCTTTTCATATTTTTTGCTTGTCATTTCCCTTTTCCTTGAGGGAGGATGATCTCAGTTAAGCCTTCTACTTCATTAATGTATCCCCTCCACACAGATCCTGTCTGCTATTTATCCAGGCTGTTCTATCAGTTACTTCAATGGCCACATTTTTCATACTAGTATTTCTGCTTGGTCTTTATCTTCCTATTCTTATCCTAAGATGTTAGATATTGCTAATATCTTCCCTTATCACTTTTAGTTTGTTCTTATATTCTTATATATTTAGTTTNCTTCTACTAATTTTATTCAGTTTTTTATTCTACCTTCTTATAAATGAATAAGAATTATTTATTTAACGGATATATTTGCAAGTATTTTCTCCCAAACTGTGACATGATTTTTCAGTTTCTCAACAGTGTCTTTCAAATAGCAAGACTATATTGATGAAGTTCCATTTAATTTTTTATTTACACTTTGTGCTTTTTGTGTCCTAAGCAATCTGTCTAACCTAATAGCATAAGGGTTTCCTTGTTTTCTTTCAGAAGCTTATAGCTCCAGATCTTACATTTAGGTCTATGATCTATTTCATGTTCATTCTTTTATGGTGTGAGGTAAGGATCAAAGCTCACTTTTTTAACATATGGATATCCAGTTGTTTCAGTTCCATGTGTTGAAGAAAGAATCTGCATTGAATTACCATGGCATCTGTGTAGACAATGACCTGTTCCATTGATCTGTTCTCACATCAATACCATACTATCTTGATTCCTATTGGTTTATACTGATGAAATCAAATAGTTTAAGTCTTATACCTTTGTCCTCTTTTTCTTTTACCACTTGCTTTGGGTACTCTAGATCTTTTGTACCTCTATATAAATTTTAGAATCAACTTGCCAGTTTCTACCCCTCCCCTCCAAAAAATAAAAGCTTTCTGGAATTTTTGTTTGGATTGTTTTGAGTCTGCGGAAACTTTGGGAGACAAACGAAATCTTAACAATATTGTCTTCCAATTCATGAATATGATATATCTTTCTTCTCGTTTCAATTGCTTTTAATTTCTCAGCAAGGCTTCATAATTTTCAGTGTACAGGTTTTGCACAAAATGTGTTATATTTATCCTTATTTATTTTAAGGTTTTAAGACTTTGAAACTGGTGTTTTAAATTTGAATTTCCAATTGTATATTGCTGTACTTTTTTGGTAAATCAAAATTCTTTTCAAGATTTTATGCTATTTCTCATTCATAACATTCTGTGTGCTCTTTTTTGTTTTATTAGCACTACTAAAGATTTTCTTATTTTATTAGCCTTTGCACAGATAAAAATTTTGGTTTGTTTAAAAGCTTGCTGTGTCTTCATTTCCTAACTCATTAAATTTTTCTTTTGTCTTTATTAATTTTTTTGTTTTTACTTTCAGTAGATTTGTTTTATTATTCTTCTCTAAGTTTTTGAGCTAACTGTTGAACGCATTTTGTTTTCATTTGCTTTTATTTAATTATTGTGATGGCTTCGTACTCTGACCACCTAGCTAAGCTGGAAGAACTACAGTTTCATAGAATTCCCTTCGTTATATGGTTGAGGATTAGAATGGGCCTCAAAAGAAATTTACATGGGATTTCAAAGGCAGGAGTGATGGAGCAGTCATTTATTTTTAACCCAAAGTTCAGTGTAGGGCCAGGTGGTATTGCTGTTTACAAGTGCTGAATACCTGCCAGCTGGTCTTGGTGTGGGCCTCAGCTCTATTGGGCCTCTTCCTGCTCCTCAAAATTCTCTTTTATAATTGTAGTTATTTGTTTACTTTTGACTGTGCCGTGTCTTCGTTACTGCCTGGGCTTTCCTCTAGTCGTGGTGCTTGGGCTTCCCATGGCAGTGGCTTCTCTTTTTGTGGAACATGGGCTCTGGGGTGTTCGGACTTCAGAGCACAGGCTCAATGGTAGTGGTGCACAGCTTAGCTGCTCCACACCATGTGAGATCTTCCCAGATCAGGGATCAAAAACAAACCATGTCTCCTGAATTGGCAAGCAGATTCTTCACCACGGAGGCGCCAGGTAAGCCCCTGTTCCTCAGAATTCTAACCCTGTTGCACATCCAGTTGATGCCAGCTTACTAGAGCAATGAGAGGTAGACAGACGTGTTCCTGTCTATTGGTGGGTTCAAGTTTGCTCTTATTCTTTACTACTTTACCATCAATCTCCCTTCCTGATTTAACCTAATCTGAGGATTTTCATTGGAATAACCAGAGACTTCTTCCAGTAGTCGTGGACAGATGTGAGAGCTGGACCATAAAGGCTGAACATAAAAGAACTGATGCTTTTGAACTGTGGTGCTGGAGAAGACTCTTGAGAGTCCCTTGAACAGCAAGGAGATCAAACCAGTCAATCCTAAAGGAAATCAACCCTGAATATTCATTGGAAGGACTGACGCTGAAGCTCCGAACTTTTGGCCACCTGACGTGAAGAGCCGAGTCATTGGGAAAGACCCTGATGTTGGGAAAGATTGAAGGCAGGAGGAGAAAGGGATGACAGAGGATGAGATGGCTGGATGGCATCATTGATTCAATGGACATGACTTTGAGCAAACTGCTGGAGACAGTGAAGGACAGGGCATACCGCTGTCATAGGGTGGCAAAGAGTCGAACATGACTTAATGAATGAACAACAACAAACCAGAGTCGTTTGGGTGTCAGTTATTCCTACAAATTTCTTTTCACTTTGATTAGCTCTCTAAACAATTTTTCTTTTGATTAAATTTCTAACTATGTTACTCGTAGTCATATATATATTAACTCTAAGTCTTATAATTGTATTGCTTGCCATCATTTCTTTTATAGTACATCTTCCATATTGGAGTTTTTACTTGGATTCATTTCTTAGTTATATTTCTTGAAACAACTTTTCAGAAAGGGTAATAGATAGTTTTGGAGAAGGAAATGGCGACCCACTCCAGTATGTTTGCCTGGAGAATACCATGGACAGAGGGGCCTGGCAGGCTACCATCCATGAGGTCACGAAGAGTAGGACATGACTTGGTGACTCAACAACAACAACAACAGATAGTTTACTTTCCGAATCCCAGTGTATCTAAGAATGTCTCCCTGTTGTCTTTCATGTGAACAGTAATTAGGTTGGGTAAGTGAAAAGTTGTTTCTGCTGGTCCAGCACCCATCTCTTCCTTTAAGGAAACACCTCTTCCTCCTTCTGCACTCATGTGGGCGGAGTGAATGAGACTCTATCCCCAAATCCTATGGGTGAACAGATATATGACAATAAAAGCCTGGCAATTCTTTGGCCACCTGATAGGTAATGTAATAGGCATTGACTGATGCCAGGACAATGATTTTGATTTTGCTGGAACTACTAGGTTGGTGCAAATGTAACTGCAGTTTCAATGTAATTGACAGTTTTAAATCATTATAACTAGGCTCAAACACATCTTTATTAATCAAATTAGGAACAATTACAATCAGCACATTTTTGCCAATGAGAAATAAGTTTTTTTTTTTATCCTTGTAGCATAAAAATCCACACTTCGGGCTTTGACGAACTCTTGGAAAGCATTTTCTGCTTCCTGCTGGTTGTGGAAGTGCTTTCCCTGCAAAGTGGTCAAGATTCTTGAAGAAGTTGTAATCAGTCGGTGAGAGGTCAGGTGAATGTGGCAGATGAGGCAAAAACTTCATAGCCTAATTTGTTCAACTTTTGAAGCATTGGTTGTGCGACATGTGTTTGGGTGTTGTGGAGAATTGAGCCGATGCTGTTGACCAATGCCAGCTGCAGGCATTGCAGTTTCTGGTGCCTTGCATCAGTTTGCTGAGCATACTTCTCAGATGTAATGGTTTTCCCAAGATTTAGAAAGCTATAGTGGATCAGACCAGCAGCAGACCTCCAGTGACCATAACCTTTTTCTTTTTGGTGCTGAGTTTGGCTTTGGGAAGTGCTTTGGAGCTGCTTCTTGGTCCAGCAACTGAGTTGGTCATCAACAGGTATTGTAAACAATCCACTTTACATCGAATGTCACAATCTGATGGAGAAATAGTTCGTTGTTGCATAGAATTAAGAGAAGATGACACTTCAAAATGATTTTTTGATTTGTAGTTAGCTCATGAGACACCCATTTACTGAGCTTTTTCACCTTTCCAGTTTGTTTCAAAGGCCAAAGGACCATAGAATGGTCGACACTGAGTTCTTCGGCAACTTCTCATGTGGTTGTAAGAGGGCTGGTCTGCTTCTATGATAGCTGTCGTTGTCACTGCCGACTTCTGACAGCTGGCCACTACACTGCTCATCTTCAAGGTTCTTGTCTCCTTTGCAAAACTTCTTGAACCACCACTGAACTGTACATTCGTTAGAAGTTCGTGGGCCAAATGTATTGTTAGTGTCGTGAATTTTCTCTGCCACTTTACGACCCATTTTGAACTTAAATAAGAAAATTGCTTAAATTTGTTTGAATCCAACCATCTCATCCTCTGTTGTCCCCTTCACCTCCTGTCTTCAATCTTTCCCAGCATCAGGGTCTTTTCCAATGAGTCAGCTCTTCGCATCAGGTGGCCAAAGTATTGGAGTTTCAGCTTCAACATCAGTCCTTCCAATGAACATCCAGGACTGATCTCCTTTAGGATGGACTGGTTAGATCTCCTTGAAGTTCAAGGGACTTTCAAGAGTCTTCTCCAACACCACAGTTCAAAATACAATATACACATCAAGTAATAAGTCAGTAGCAAAAGCAAAATAAAGTGAGAAACGAGCATTAAAATGATGTATAACATAACCACATTTATTCAGAATGTGTTCCAATATCAAGTGACAAGTTTCAACAGTGCAAAAACCGCAATTACTTTTGCATCAAGCTAATATTATAAAAGCAAAGTCTCAGAGCTGCTAATAGCCTTTTGGGCCACCATGCAAACAGGCTCCCTGAGAAAGAAGGCATTCAAAAAAGTAACTGCAGAGCTGAACAATGACAGAAGATGCAATCAGGAGCACATGGATCCTGACAAAAAAGAAAACGTATTGATTACCAAGTAAAGACAGAAAAAAAAAAAAGTAAAGAGACATTCAACTATTGTTGGAAACTAATTTCAGGCTCAATCTCCCTGGAAATATAAATATAGATTATTTCTTTTTTCAGTTAGGGTTTAAAGGATTAAATTTGTTTCAGATTGTGTTATATTTTCAATGAATCCTTTGCTGGGAGCTGCTGAATTTGTTCATGTATCTGGTGATTTTTGTTTGCTTATAGAGAGGATGTACATATTTGTTCAGGACTAGGACTTGTAATAATAAGCAATAATTTAGGTATTTGATCCTATTCAAATTGTTTCATCCTGGTCAAAAAGATTATTTTCTTTGCTTTTATTCTGCTAGATTTTTGTTAAGAGTGGCTTCCAGTTGCCCAGGAGGATGGGGTAGGTGAGAGCCCTGCTCATTCATTTCTCCACAGTCCTTCAGCTTACTGAGATGTCAAGTACTAGAGCGCCCTTGGAAGTCAATACTCAAGTTGGCAGAGCTGCCATCAGCCTGGTTCCCTGAAAGATTGGATGGGGTGTGCATAGACCTCCACAAAATACCCTTACACAAGAGAAATAAATTGTTTTCAGTTCTACAAATTTGGATTTCTTTTTTTCCAGAAGTTTACCCTTTTACCTTAACTAATACAATGAGATTTTTGGTTAGTCAAAATCAATTCTTCCCCATCCGCTATCTTCCTACTACTTCCATGGCATGGAGAGAATACAGAAGAAGTAGCTCAATTGTGCAGAAAACTGTGAGAGAAATTTTGAGTTTTCATGGGTAGCTTGAGAAAAGGATAATGAGGCCACCTGAAATACAGAGAGAAATAGGAGAAAGAAGATAGCAGTTAGGGAGCCAAAGGAGAAAAAGTAGTTAGAAATAAATTCTCAGTTGTGGGAAGAACTGAGTATTCAAATCTCTAATGCTCAATGTTGAGTTGTATACCCTGTGATGTAGCTCTTCTTCCATTATTATCCTCTTGAACCTTTAGCAAAACATGTTGTACAAAACTGTCTTATGAAAGATGATGGTTAGAGGAATGACTGAAGGGTGGGTCAAGAAACAGCACCAGATTTAGAACCAGATCTGAGTTCAAGTCCTTTCACTGTATTTGTAGTCTTTACATAACTCACATCCTTTGTGAGCTTAAGTTTCTTCATTATGCCTGCATGCTAAGTTGCTTAGTCATGTCCAACTCTCTGTTACCCCATGGACTGTAGCCCATCAGGCTCCTTTGTCCACGGGATTCTCCAGGCAAGAATACTGGCATGAGTTACTATGCCCTCCTCCAGGGGATCTTCCCAAGCCAGGGATAAAATCTACATCTCTTACATTTTCTGCGTTGGCAGGCAGGTTCTTTACCACTGCTGCTGCTGCTGCTAAGTCGCTTCAGTTGTGTCTGACTCTGTGCGACCCCATAGATGGCAGCCCAGCAGGCTTCCCCGTCCCTGGGATTCTCCAGGCAAGAACACTGGAGTGGGTTGCCATTTCCATCTCCAATGCATGAAAGTGAGAAATGAAAGTGAAGTCGCTCAGTCGTGTCCAACTCTTCGCAATCCCATGGACTGCAGCCTACCACTAGCACCATATAAAATGACTAAATAATGTGCCCTGGAACTTCCAGTTAACATGGCAGACTTAGCCACTCTCTCTGAAAGTCTCATCTAAAAGATAACACTGTGAAAGTGCTACACTCAATATGCCAACAAATTTGAAAAACTCAGCAGTTGCCACAAGACTAGAAAAGGTCAGTTTTCATTCCAATCCCAAAGAAAGGCAATGCCAAAGAATGCTTATACTGCCGCACAATTCCACTCCTCACATGCTAGTAAAGTAATGCTCAAAATTCTCCAAGCCAGGCTTCAACAGTACATGACCCATGAATTTCCAGATGTTCAAGCTGGATTTAGAAAGGGCAGAGGAACCAGAGATCAAATTGCCAACATCCGCTGGATCATTGAAAAAGTGAGAGAGTTCCAGAAAAACATCTATTTCTGCTTTATTGACTATGCCAAAGACTGACTGTGTGGATCACAAGAAACTGTGGAAAATTCTGAAAGAGAAGGGAATACCAGACCACCTGACCTGCCTCTTGAGAAATCTGTATGCAGGTCAGGTAGCAACAATTAGAACTGGACATGGAACAATAGACTGGTTCCAAATAGGGAAAGGAGTACATCAAGTCTGTATATTGTCACCCTGCTTATTTAACTTCTATGCAGAGGACATCATGAGAAACGCTGGGCTGGATGAGCACAGGCTGAAATCAAGAGTACCAAGAGAAACGTCAAAAACGTTAGATATGCAGATGACACCACACTCAGGGCAGAAAGCGAAGAACTAAAGAGCCTCTTAATGAAAGTGAAAGAGGAGAGTGAAAAAGCTGGCTTAAAACTCAACATTCAGAAAACTAAGATCATGGCATCTGGTCCCATCACTTCTGATAGACTTTATTTTTGGGGCTCCAAAATCACTGCAGATGGTGACTGCAGTCATGAAATTAAAAGATGCTTACTCCTTGGGAGAAAAGTTATGACCAATCTAGATAGCATGTTCAAAAGCAGAGACATTACTTTGGCAACAAATGTTCATCTAGTCAAAGCTATGGTTTTTCCAGTAGTAATGTATGGATGTGAGAGTTGGACTATAAAGAAAGCTGAGTGCAGAAGGATTGATGCTTTTGAACTGTGGTGTTGGAGAAGACTCTTGAGAGTCCCTTGAACAGCAAGGAGATCCATCCAGTCCATCCTAAAGGAGATCAGTCCTGAATATTCATTGGAAGGACTGATGCTGAAGCTGAAACTCCAATACTATGGCTGCCTGATAAGAAGAGCTGACTCAGTGGAAAAGACTCTGATGCTGAGAAAGATTGAAGGCAGGAGGAAAAGGGGACGACAGAGGATGAGATGGTTGGATGGCATCACCGACTCAATGGACATGCGTTTGAGTAGGCTCTGGGAGTTGATGATGGATAGGGAAGCCTGGTGTGCTGCAGTCCATGGGGTCGCAAAGAGTCCAACACGACTGAGCAACTGAACTGAACTGGAAGTCTCACTAAAACAAAAGTGAATCATGTTTTAGGTATAAACCCACAAAGACAAATAGAATAGAAGAGTAAACAATCACAAAACACTGAAAGGTGAAAGTGGATAACCAAATGGTAACTGACAATAGGTTCTGTAAAGCTGAAGCTCAAACAAATTGTTGAGAGAGACCAATGATAGGCTAATCAGGTTGTTGCTCTATAGTACTGTTGTTCCAGCACCTGTGCACTGATGTTTCATTCTGTACAGCTCCCTGCTGCTGAAGCAGGTGGAATTTGCAAGCTTCTAGCTGACTTCAGTCAGCCAAATTCAAATCTGCAGGAGCCAAGAGCCTGTGAATGAGAACTGCCAACGTCAAAACAGCCCTCACCCTGCCCACTTTGACAGGGTGGTTGTTGTCTCATCTGCCTGGGGGCCCAAATACCTGCTCCCTAACAAGGCCACTGAGCTAGGATTTCATGGTCCCATGATTGTTCCTGGTGTTTGGAGGACAGCTTATGGATAATACGTGTCATTGACATGATGCTTAACCTATGCAACTCATCTTCCAGCTCCTGAGAGCCTCTCCTGCTGTCTTTGTTAAACATCTGCTGGGCATAGTCTCTGCCTGCAGCACCTGGCCAGCACCTCCCTTTCCTCTGTCCCTGAAAGAGCACACAGCCCAGCTGGGAAAACCAAGACTATCAAGGACCTAGGAAAGAGTCACAGATCAACGCCTCACCTGCAAGGGCAAAGTGAGAGGCTTCAGAGCAAGACCTGAAAGATGTGCTGGTCAATGAAAGGTGACTTGAAAGTCTCTGCTAGTCCCTGCATTGAGAGTGGAATCTAATCCCTCCTCTTGACTGTGGGCGGCTCAGCTGAGGCTGTCACCCTTGAGATCACCAGGCTGGAGAGATCACCTGTAAGTGCTCCAGGTGACAACCCCAGCTGATCTTAGCCTGACGGCTTCCATTCAAGTCTCTTGGAACACTCACTCTGGGACAAGTCAGCTGGGAGTATCAGATGTCTGAATGAAGCATTTTAGACCCTCCAGACTGACCATCTCATCAGCTAAGGACTGTTAAGAGATTTTAATCAACATCATGGGAAACAATGAAAAGATCGTGCAACTGAGCCCCATCCAAAAATTCCCAACCCACACAATTGTGATGTATAACACAACAGTGGTTGCTTTTGTTGTTTGTTACACAGCAGTAGATAGCTGGGGCAGACCACTCAGGAACAGGACAAGAGCAAAAGATATTCGTGGACTGGAGTGAAAGGAGACATGGTTTGTATTGACACTGGCGGGCACAGGGGATTTGCAGGGGAAGAGACAGAGTGAAATGTTCCTGATCATGAGGGGAGGAAAGCAGGCTAAGAGAAAGAGCACTGAATTGGGAGAAAGCAAGCCCTGAGGCTGATGGAAAGGGTTGAGGGGGCACAGCTGGTGGAGGAGTCCAGAATGCACGTGGGCCAAAAGAGCCTCCCTGAACCAGGGGTGAAGGGGCAGAGAGCTCGGTGGGGAAAGCAGAAAGAAAGCAGAGAGGAGCGCCAGCTTCCTGAGCCCTTGTGGGGTTCTAGGCATCCGGTCTGCTGTGTCCCCTGGCCGAGTCAGCAAGGGAAGAGAAGGACCACCCTCATTTGCCAGGGAAACCCTCCCAGAGCAAAGAGCCACACGTAGTGGGGTGCCCAGCTCTCCTCAGAGCCCTTCCACCCTTCCAAGCTCTCTGAGGAGGAAAGAAGGGCACGCAAGTTTCCCGATTCCAGGATAACCAATGCAGGGTGAACAAGAAACTGCCCAGGGCCACACACCCAGTCCATGGGTGGAGCAGGATGCAAGGCCTCTCGGATAACCAGCCCTATTCTTTCTACCAGGTTACGCCTAAGTAATCACCTCGAAGAAGGTGAGGGGTAGAAAGGAGAGGTGAGTTGAGATGAGGAGGTTCACATCCCAGCTCAAAGACGGTTTCCAGGAAGGACCATGATTATTCACAGTTCAGGGAGGGAGCTCACTGTGCTGGCATGCATGTGCAAGCACTCGGACACACACGCGCACACACACACACACATATCAGACTGCAAGGAGCTATGAATCACATACCACATTCTGCTCAGGGGAATGCAGGCTCTGAAAAACTTTCCAAAAACACAGGAGCACCAGACAGTCAGACTCCAAACCAGCTCTCTGCCTCCTTCATCATGAACACTGATGCTCAGAGCCCGGGAAGGAAGCAGTGCCCAGATGGCTTCCTGGCAGTGCAGACCCACCCCCAGTATCCACCTTATGCCTGGATCGCTGGTGAGCAGGGCTGTTGCTGGTCCCTCTGTGGATGGAGTGAGGAAAATGAGGGGCCATGGAGCTGTTCTTCAGCTGCCCTGCAGCCACAGAGCTCATGAACCACAGGCACACCCATGCTCACCCACCAGTGCACGAGCCTGCTGTCGTTCTGAGATTTGTGGGGCTTTTCACTGGCCTGTGAACCCAAGTGACTCAGAGCTATGAGGTTTCCAGATCTCCCTCCCTGTAGCTCAAATGGCATTGCTGAGTAATCACAGAGAGGTTACAAAGATCAGAGCCACCAGTCTCCCCACCCTCGAGCTGCTCTCTGGAGGATGGCAGAGTCCCTTTTCCCCAAGGGTCACCTTTCTTCACCATCTGCTCTCCACCCAGCCCCCAGAGCAATGCCTCAGTCCCACCTCAGCCCTGCACCCCATCCCAGTCGTGGTCTCCATCTTGGCAAGCCAGTCTGCCCCCACCCGTTAGAATTCTGGGAAAGGCAAAGAGAGGAATGGAACAATGGCCTAAAATTAGAACCCACAACAGAAGTGTGGAACTCTGAGTCATGCATTGTTCTGTTTCTGCTGCTCTGAGTGCTGCCGGTAACCACGGTGGTTCTGGCCCTGATGGAGTGCTGACAAGGATTAGAGTGAGCCAGGCCTCAGGGGAGAGGGGTTGTGGGGAGTGATGGCCCACGGAGCCTGGGCTACTGCATGGCAGAAACTGGTTGGAGGACAGAAGGCCAGCACCACCTCAGGCCCAAGGCATTTGGAGACCACCTTGCACCTACCTAGCTGCAGCCTTCCTCCAACAGTTCGCAGGGTGCAGTGGGCATGTGCAATTACACCTGTTCACAGAAAATCACAGTTGGCTTGGAGGAGGAATCAGCCACCACCAGGAGCCACTCCAGAATCGCTGGTAGCTGGTCCCTCCTTCCTGAGACCCCACATGTGTCACCTCAGAAAAAACTGATTCATGGGTGTGTTCTCCAGCTTGCACCCCCAGGATGAGGACTGTGTCCTTTACCCTTAGGGTTGGGGACATCAATAGGTGGTGGCTCCCCGCATGGATCCTGGCCTGGAAGACCTCTTGTCCATCTTCTCCCTTCCCTTAAAGGAAACTGGTGTGTTGAGGGTCCCTGCTATTTAAGGCCCTCCTCAGTCACTGCTGACACGAATGTTCCCACCCATAGGCAGACCCAACCCCTGGAAGCTCAGGTCTCCTGTGGGACATGCTTTTCCTTGATTTCTTGAGTTTGGGATTTTCCTCGAGTTTGTGCTGGGCTTTGAGAGCTAGAGGCAAGAGAAACAGCCCCTCACCAGCCTTCAGTCTTCATCAGTGTCCACAGGGCTTTTCAAAGGTCTGCAAGAACCAGAAACGCCACCAGGGCAGCTGGCTTAAGAGGTGACTCCAGAGGCTCTGAGTGTGTGGGCCCCAGGGACCCTGCAGTCTGCCTTGGTACCATGTCTTCCAGGAGAGTCCCATGTCGGGGGGCCAGGATGGGGTGTGTGAGAGAAGATTGCACTTTGAGAACAATGAGCTGAGGCCTGGACATAAGACATAATGAGTCTGGACATAAGACAGGCAGATTTGGGAGCAGTGACTGCACAGGCCCCCTGCCCCTTGTTCAGAGTGTTTGACAGTCCAGAGGAGGATGCATGGTGGGCAGCATATGGGGGAGCAGGAATCTTAACTGAAAATTAGAAAGACTTGAGAGTCTTGAACACTAGCTAAGGACCCTGATTTTCTTCTCTTGAAGATGGGAGCCACATAGGGACAGGGACGCAATCAGAGCTATATGGGGAAGGGAGCCACCAGAGTGGAGAACTGACCTGGGAGGGATGCCTTAGTGGGGGAACGTGTCCACTAACCTCAGGCCCTCAAGCGGCAAGGACCACATCATCTCCCTTCCTAGCCAGCTGGCCCTGGAAGAGAAGCTGCTGGAAGAATTTCCCACAGCCAGAGAGTTCCCGGCACGTGGCTGGACTGTGGGAGGAGGTGCTCCAGCCACCGGCATCCAGGCCTGGAGGACAGTCAGGCCTGGGCACTGGGGGGAGAGGAGTTTTCTATTTAGATAGAAAACCCAGAGGTTCAGTTCCAGTTCAGACTGGCTCACTGGTTTGTTCTCTTTTTAAGATGCCGTCTTTGTTTATAGAGAGGTTTTGGATTTATTTCCATTTGGGATCCAGCAGATGAGTGTAGGGAATTCGAGGCTCCGCTTCACGGATCAGCTCTTCTTGGACACACGCACATTCCTCCTCAGACGGAGCTGTCTCCTGTCTGTCTGCTCCCCAGCATGGGGGTGCCCTGAACATGCAGGGGACAGGGCTGTCCCAACAAGGGCACCAAGGGACAGAACACCATAGCACCTGGCTTGTGGATCGTCTCACTTAAATACTTACATTAACGTTGTAGATTGGGTACAATATTAACCCCATTTTACAAATGGAAACTGAAGCTCAGAGAGGTTTGAGTTGCTCCGTTGGCACCTGCACAGCTAGGATTTAAACTCAGGAACCCAAGCGATCTGGCTCCAGAGCCCAGCGGGGACCAGGATTTATTCTGCACTAGGTACTGCTGCCCACAGAGGAAAGCGGCCCCAAGGACCTTGTTCTCCCTTGTTAAGCGGATGTGGGCCTAGAGGCAGGAAGGGCTGACAGCCCCAGAGCTGGGTGATATGTCGTGCCCCACCCAGCAGGGCTGACCCCATGATGACCTCCTCCAGACAGGTGCCTGGTGGGACTGGAGCACCAAGGGCTCCCCCAAGCCAGGACAGCTGTGGAGCCGTGGAACTCAGCCAAGTCCCAGGCTTCGGAGGCAGAAGGTAGGACTCGGAACCTCCATAGCCCTGGAAGTACATCTCACCTCCCTTCAGTCTCCCCGATATCTCCTCATGAGAACTCTGCTCCGGAGTCCCAGTAAACCCCTGTGAGGTTGCCCAGACAGCCATCCTCCAAGTCCACCTCCCTCCCAGAATGTGCCTTGTGGAGAAAGGAAGATCCAGCCTCGGGAGAAAAAGCCATCTTCATAGACAGACATCTATCTGTTTCAGAAGTGCCAAGGGAGAGCAAGGATCCCTGAAAGTAATGACATGAAGCAGTCAGGCCAAGTACTGGGTAGTGGGGCCACTGGGCAAGCTGAAGCTGTGTGGGAGCCCACCAGCTCCCCATCGACTGGGAAGGCTGCCCAGAGGAAGTTGCCCTTTGCCCAGGCTACATTCCCAGCACCACTGTGGGTCTGCTGGCTCCCTCGAGCCCTTGCAGCCCTCATGGACAGGGGCAGGAGGAGGAGAGGGGAGAAAGTGCACAGTGGGGGAGAAAGTGCACAGTGGGGGAGAAGGTGAGAAGAAGGTTCATCTCGAGGAACAACCCCACCTCCAAACCTTCAATTCTGCATAATTTCAAGCCACCTAGCATAGCTCCCTGTCTGTGTCAACAGCTTGCAGCCTAGAGCTCCATCCCTCCTCCTACAGGAGAATTTTCAAGGGCCTGCGGGACCCCCAGTGTTACCTGACAACTCTAGAGGGACACCCCACTCAACTGTTCCAAACCAAATTCCTCTTTCTCCAGAGAACCCCCTTCCTTGCCTGTCACTCCCTAAAACCTCACCAGGCAGTCAGAAAGTTTCTTTACTCCTTCCCCTCCCTTACTTCCCATACCCAGTAGGCCACCAAGGCTGATCATCTACCCCTCAAATATCTCTCTCACCCATCTTTTCTTACCATGCTAGGGCCAGTGTCCTGCCTCACCTGACCTTCTCTTCCCTAGACCACAGCAGTAGCCTCCACCATCAGTCAGCATGCCTCTGCTTGTCAGTTACAAAATGCCTAGCTATCAGGGGCTTAACCAAGTGAAATGTTGAATACTGATTCTTTCATAAATTGTTGCATTCTCTGTGTCCAAGTCACTTTGGTCTTTTGTATCCAGTTCCTCATCTGTAAGGTGTAGATAATAACCTACACGTGTTAAATATATAGGTGATAATACACATATATAAATTTCCCTATGAGGTTATCAGGAATTAAAGAATCAACACANGGAGAATCCCATGGACTACAGTCCATGGGGATGCAAGGAGTCAGACATGACTGAGCTACTTTCACTTACATTCAGCATCTAAGACACCCTACACAAGCATTGTACTATGCCTTTTCCCACTGGAGTCTAACCTCCACCCCTGAACATGACTCCTACCCACACCACTTCCCAGTGGGCACAGACACCAGTGCTCTGGGACCCTCAAGATGCAAAGCCATCAGAGGATCAGGGTGGAGAGACAGACTCTTTCTTCTGCCATTGTGCTGCACTCTGGGAGAAAATCGCAAAGCTCATCGCTCTGGTCACAATACCTTTTAGATCTTTAGTGAAACATTTTGCTTTTATCCGCACTGCAGCTCTCTTTCCCCCAGGGATAAGATGCAACTTCATGGGATGTGGCCAAGAACAAGTTTAAGTAACACACATCACCCTGTATTATACTCCCTTAGCCTCTTTAAGACCAACCAAGACCATTATAATATTAGGGCATATTCTTTCCCCAAAGTCCCCTCAGTCTCTCATTCAAATAAATTCTGGTTTATTAGACCAATAGGGGTGTATCAATTAGCTTGTGCTAGTTTACCTTGCAGCAACAAGAAATCTCAAGGTTTCAGTGTTCCTTGCAACAAATTTTTATATTTTCAACATTATATTTAAAGCATTAAGTATAAACATAATAATTCTATACATATTATGAAATATTCATCATCTACCACCTAGTATAATGGTTTCTCAATTCCACTGGGTTCTTTATTTAGATTCCTCCATTGATCAACTGGATTCCAACCCCAGGTAGTTTTTTGAGAAGTACGGGATGTAATAGTCCTGGCATATTTTCAGGTTTGTGAATGACTACTGCCTGAGTGACAATTTGGCTGAGTGAAAATTTGTTGGGTCATACTTCCCTCAGAACTCAAGACAGAACTCCACTCTCTTTTGCTACTGAATGTCACTGAAGATAAGCCTCAGGCCAGCTCACATTATTTTCTCCTTTGAGTGAGTTGTTTTTTCTTCCTGGTTGCCCAAGTGATTCTCTAGCTTTAATACCTAATTACTTCACCAGGATGTGTTCTTTCAGGAACGTAAATGTGCCTGTTCAAACTGCACATTCAGGTCTTCCTTGGACAGTTTTCATTTACTTTTGAATTTTTCCTATTCCTTTAACTCTGTCACTTTTAATGGAACAACAATTGTATACATGCTGGAGTCCTTTATCTATTTTCAACAGTTAATCTATTTTTTTATATTTGTTCTTCTCATTTCATTTTGTAAATTTTTCTCATACTTAACTACTATGTATCTTACTTTGCTTTCGAATGTATGCTCAGTTTTTGCGTGTTGTCCATAAGATTTTTTACTTTCTAACACATTATTATCTTATGTTTCTATTTTTTAATCTTCATTGGCTCACTTTTTCTCTCTCCCCATTATCTTAATGTTGCTTCTTCAGTCTTTTATCTCTTCTCTGTCTTCCATTTCCCTCTTAAGTGTTCATGTTCTCGTTAATTTCTTTGAGATTGTGGACAGAGTATTTTACTGAAATGTTCCTCTACTTCCGGGAGTAATTCTTTTTCTGATATGCATTTGTCATCGACTTTTTACTTTTATGTATCTTTTCTCCCTTCTCTGTTGTACCAGTTTTCTTGGTGATTCCTTTCTGTTTACTATTTCCCCTTCGAATGGGGAAAATTCTGTTTAGGCCAGCATTTTTCTGGAG
>SJYA01001697.1:1829741-1880919 GCA_006410615.1 Neotragus moschatus | reverse complement strand
TGCTAAGTCGCTTCAGTCGTGCCTGACTCTGTGCGACCCCAGAGACGGCAGCCCACCAGGCTCCCCTGTCCCTGGGATTCTCCAGGCAAGAACACTGGAGTGGGTTGCCATTTCCTTCCCCAGTGCGTGAAAGTGAAGTCTCTCAGTTGTATCTGATTCATAGCGACCCCACGGACTGCAGCCTACCAGGCTCCTCCGTCCATGGGATTTTCCAGGCACAGCTGACAGCTTTAATTTAGGCATTACTCTAAGACCGCTTTCTTACCAAAAGCACTGTGCTCTGTCTCAGGACACAGCATCACTCAGGTTCCAGTGATCCCCTCCCACTCTAAGGATGAGCAAGCGTTCCCCTTGCCGTCCCTTCTTCTTTGAATGGCCTTCTTATTATTTTTCTATTTTTCCCCATGATTTTTAAACCAGCCTTATTAGGGCATAATTTACACATGTTAATATTCATTTTAAGTGTAAAGCTTCATCAGTTTGGAAATTATCTGCAGTCATATAACCACTGGTATAGTCAAGATAAAAAGTGTTTTCATCCACCTAAAATTCTCATGGGGTCTCTTTGTATCAATCCCCTCCCCCAACCCCACAGGCTCAGAGAGTCACTCGCTACTTTCTGTCACTATAATCTTGCATTTTGTAGAACTTCACATAAAGGAATCACATAGTACCTGGTCTTTTATGCTTTACTTCTCTTATTTAGCACAGTTCTTTTGGGATTAATTCATGCTACTGTGTGTATCAATATTCTGTTCTTTTTATTGCTAAATTCACTACATAGAAATTCCACAATTTGTTTACCCATTTGCCAGCTGATGAGCATTTAGGCTGTTTCTAGTTTGGGACATGTATGGAAAAAAGGTGCTGTGAACATTCGCGTACAAGTATGTTAGTGGACAAATGTTCTTTCTCTCGGGTAACTATCTAGGAGTGGGATTATTGGATAGGTGGCGCAGTGGTAGAGAATCCACCTGCTGGTGGGAGACGTGGGTTTGATCCCTGGCTGGAGAAGATCCCCTGGGGTAAGAAATGGCAACCCACTCCAATATTCTTGCCTGGAAAATTCCATGGACAGGAGAGCCTTGCAGGCTGCAGACAGTGGAGTTGAAAAGTGTCAGACGATTGGTTCATGTGATACAGTGAACCATCCTGTTTACCCAAGTGAGTGCATTACCTTACATTCCCAAGTAATGAATCTGATTGTTAGTTGACTGTCCTCAACAATGTTTGGTATGGTCAATCTTTCAAATTTAATTCTAGCAAGCAGATAGTGGTCCTCACTGTGGATTTAATTTGCATTTCTCTGAAGACTGGTGATGTCAAACATCTTTTCATGTGCTTATTGATCAGTTAGGCTTCTCTAGGGGCTCAGTAGTGAAGAATTCGTCTGCAATGCAGGCGATACAGGAGACACTGATTTCATTCCTGGGTTGGGAAGATCCCTTGGAGGAGGAAATGGCAACCCACTCAAGTATCCTTGTCTAGAGAATCCCATGGACAAAGGAACCTGTTGGGCCACAGTCCATGGAGTCACAAAGAGTCGGACACAACTGAGCAACCAAGGACACACACTGATCAGTCATACGTGTTCTTTGGTGAAATGTCTCTTCAACTATTTGCTCACGTTTAAATTGGGTAATTTGTATTATCACTAAATGGTAAGAGTTCTTCGAATATTCTGTATACAAGTCCTGGGCCAGACATGTTTAGTACATATATCCTCTCACTGTGTGACTTGCCTTTTCATTTCTTAACGATGTCTTTAGAAAAGCAAACTTTTTAAATTTTGATAAAGTTCATTGTATCATTTTTCTTTTATGATTCGTGTTTGCCATATTCTGTTTCAGAAATCTTTACCTAAGCCAATGTCACAAATATTTTCTCCTGTGTTTTTTTCTAGAAAGTTTATTATTTTAGGTCTATGATTCATTTAAGATTAACTTTTATGAGCGGTAAATGTGGAGATTTATTTTTTCCTAATAAATATTCAGCTGTCCCAGCAACTCCTCTTGTTTTTTAATAAGTTTCTAGATCATTACTTAAGTAATATGTGCTCAGTATAAAACTTTCAAAAATTCTTATAAGATAAAGAGAAAAAAACACATTCGTAATCTCATTACCCGTAAATTAATACACTAAGCAATTCAAACAGCCTTCCTAAAACCAGCTATTTCATCATTTTAGTCTTTGCCAACCTGAGAAGTAAATCTTTTCCTATTTTGGATTTATTTGATTGCTATTGAAGTTTTCATGTTTACTGGCCATTGTATTTCTACTTTGTGAATCTTTATCTGCTTGTTTTTACTTGATTTTTTTCCAAGTTTTTAATGGTATATGCTGGCTCTTTATATTTTAAGGCTTTTCATTATATGTGATATTTAATATACTTATCATTTGCTTTATCATTTATCATCTAGCTTATTATTTGGTTTGTATTCATCTATAAATATTTGCTAAGTACCTACTATGTGCCAGACACTCTAATAGATACAGAAATATCATTAGTGAACAATATAAGATTAAAAAGACATGACCTCATGAAACTTAAGCAAACGCCCTAAACTTTTTTTGAAAAGGGCTAGATAATACTATGGAGAAGGAATGGCACCCACTCCAGTGCTCTTGCCTGGAGAATCCCACGGATGGAGGAGCCTGGTGGCTGCAGTTCATGCTGAGGGTTGGACACGACTGAGCGACTTCACTTTCACTTTTCACTTTCATGCATTGGAGAAGGAAATGGCAACCCACTCCAGTGTTCTTGCCTGGAGAACGCCAAGGACGGGGGAGCCTGGTGGGCTGCAGTCTATGGGGTCACACAGAGTTGGATACGACTGAAGTGACTTAGCAGCAGCAGATAATACTAAATACTTTAAGTCAGTAGACAAGTTTGAGGTAGGTACTTACGTAATGATAAAGTTCCCTCTCCTCCCCACCCCACCCCAGTTGCCAGGGTGATGGGCCCAACCGGCGCTGGGGGACATCCACTGCAGACATTCTTGGGAAGAAGAGTGACCGTCTCAAGGAGGGGATGGCAGACAGGAGTGGGTGCAGCTGCAATGAAGCGTTTCACCCTCTACTCCAGTGACAACCAAACCTCAAAACAGTTTGCTTTTCCAAGAAAATCTGCCATCTCAACCAGAGCAGCAGTTGGTGGGGGTGGGGGGGTTTCTGGCTGAGTCACTATCTCCCAGACTGATATTCCTTCCACCAGTCAGTGCCTGGTTGTTGCCAAGAGCACAGAGATGTCAACCAGAGGATCTTGGGGGCCCGGGAGGTGGGACAATGGAGGCAGTCCCTGGAGGCTAAGGGGAAAATGGGTACAGAAAGTGCACTGACTAGGTCTTCTTAGCTTACCGAGCTGACCCATAAAAACACAGACTGCGGCTGAATTTGACCTATGTGCTGTGGTTTGCCAACCTCTTCTCTAGAGGAGTGAGACATACAATGGGTACATTAAAACGTACATATATAAACTGTCAAATTATTGAGGTGCAAGAGAAAAAACAAACCATAAAGCAGGGAAGAGGGACCAAGTGTACTGGCAGGGAGACAGACTGCAACTCTAAGCAAGGGAGATCTCACTGATGTCTTCAAGTCAGGGCAAGACTTGAAGAAAATGAGGCAGCCAAACCACTCCGATGTCTGAGGGAATAGGTTCCAAGCAGGAGGAAACAGCCGGTGCAAAGGCCTTGAGGCAGGAGCATGCCTGGTGTGCTCAAGAACAGTGAAAAGCAAGTTCAGTTGGAACGGAGTAAGCAAATGGCAAAGGAGAAGCTGTAGGAGATGAAGCCAGAGAGGCAACGGCAGACGCTGAAGGGCACTCCATCTGCTCATTAGGGCCCCAAAGGCCTTTCCTACACTCCCAGTGCTGATGACCCACTCTCAGAGACTCTCATTTAATTGGCCCTATTCCAAGCATCTCTACTTCTTTTTAAATTTCCAGACGATTCTAATGTGTAGCCATAGTTAAGAACCAGTGACACTGAAGCATGGAGGCCATTATAAGGGCTTAGATTTCTCCTCCAAGTGGTGTGAGAGCCAAGGGGCAATGGGGATTCTGATGGAGGAGTGATGTGATACGAGGAAGCGAGGGTAGGGTAGAGACGTTTGCGATTCACAGTGGAGATCTAAGTGAAGATCCTGAATGTGCAGTTGAGCACGCGAGGGTGGAATCCAGGAGCAAGATCCAGGCTAGAGATGCAAATTTGTTAAGTATCAGAATATACTAATCCTTAAAGCCATAACATCACATGAAATCACCAAGGAAAGGAGTATGGAAAGAGAAGAGAAGAAATCCAAGGAGTGAGCTTGGACCTTTTCATATTTGTTTATGAAGACTTCCTAGAGAAGGTCCTAAATTTATACATAGTTAAATCTATGAGTTTTGGCTTTGATAGTATATTTAAAAGTTCTTTCTCACCCAAAGATTATATAACTCTTCATCTCTGGTTCTTTCATGATTTAACTTTTATATTTAATTATGCCCTGATCTTCATTTCTCAATACCACTTCCCAATAAAAAGAACCAAAGTTCCTTAGAGAAATGGGTGACTCCAAGTCTGGGACAGAGAAAGTATAAAATAAGCCTGGAACATCTTGTTGTGCCAGAAAGCAAAGGAGAGCTTTGAAAATGATGGGAACAGGTCCCAAGGGCAAAAGACCTGCTGCCAAACAGGGGACAATTTCAGCATCAGAATGAATTATGATGGAAATGGATGATGGCCCGTTGATTAGCATAATCCACGAGCCCACACTGACACCGGAGAAAGAAAGGAAGGAAGAGAGAAGAGAGGGAGGGGGGAAAACGGAGAGAAAGCTCTTCGGTACAATAAGGGCCAACTAATAAATGCAGAAAGAACAGAATTGGAAGATCACCCCCTTACAGCGACCCTAGCAGCAACTAGTTTAGCCAAAATGAGCAACAAATATTTAAATAGCTTCCAAGTATTATGTCGCAGATTTTGTATTTATCACAAAAGAAGATAGAATAACTGCACAGTGGAGAAATCCATTAACCACTACTTCACCAAGTGATCAATCGAAGTTGACAGCGCCAATAAAGGGAAAACCTACAGCAAGTGCCTCCCAGAGTGCAGCGTCGGGAAGGACACGGCAGAGCTGTGCAGCACCCCACACGAGCGCACGACTGGACTCTGGTTATGAAGAGGTGCTGGGTATACGCAAATGGGAACGGGCGCCTCAGAGCTCTGCTCCGCAAATTTCAGAGACAGCAGCAGCCTGAAAGACAAAGAGAGGCTGAGGAAGCACTCCAGATCGAAGGGAGCTAGAGACCTGACAGCTAAATATAATGAATGACCCAGATTCCAGGCCTGGATAGCGGAAGGGGGTGTCTAAAACGGATATTAATGGGAAACAGCAAGATTTGAACATGGACTAAACATTTTGTTGTTACTATTGTTTAGTTGCTAAGTTGCGTCGACACCTTGCGACCCCATGGACTGGCTCCTCTGTCCACAGAATTTCCTAGGCAAGAATACTGAAGAGGGTTGTCCTTACCTTCTCCAGGAGATCTTCCTGACACAAGGACCAAACCTATGTCTCCTGCCTGGCAGGCAGATTCTTTACCATTGAGCCACCTTGGAGTATTGTCTTAATGTTAAATATTCTGAATCTGATCATTGTGTTACGGTTACATAAAAGAATGCCCTTGTTCTTTGGAGAATTTCACTCTAGGATAAAGGGTACATGTAGTCTGAAACTTACTTTCAACTGTTACAGAAAAAAAATGTGTTCCTTTGTGTCTCTGTGTGTGTGTGTGCACGGCACAGTCAGGAAGCGGAAAAAAAGCCAGGATTTGAATTCATAAGATTTACAAGTTTATTAGCTTAAAGTTATAAACAATTGTAAAATATTAACAATAGGAGAATCATCATGAAGGATAATGGAACTTATTGTACTCTTCTTGCACCTTTAAAAAAAATCTTGCAATTTTTTCAAAACAAAAGATCAAAAGTAAAAACCTACATAAGTAGAAGCTGCGATTTGCTTATTGACTGGTCTATGAAATAATAAACTTTCGTGCACATTTGGATTTGCTCCTCCCTTCCTAGTCTGTCCCATGAATCCTGCCTGTTTTTATATACCAGTGAATCGGTTTTAATCGTTGGAGTCTTTAATTATATTTAATACCTGGTAGGGCCAGTCTATCCACCTTGCTCTCCTGCACCATTTTCCTCTTCACACTTTTAGTCTTCCAGACAAATTTACAGTAATTTTGTCAAGATTTCCCTAAGGAAAACAAACAAACAAACAACCTCATTGAGGTTTTGATTGGAATTTGTTCCTTTATAGATTCATTGGAACAGCTGAAAGCTTATGTTGTTGATTCTTCTTAGAAAAGAGTGTTTGTATCTCCTTTTAAGTTTCATCCTAAGTTTCTCTCTAAAGATCTTTCTGTTTTCTTTGCGTAACTCTTGTCCATTTCTTGTTGAATTAATTCCCATGAATTTTGTTGCTGCTGTAAATGTGATATAGTTCCACGATATGTTCCTAACAGCTTGCTCATTATCATAAAAAAAGGTATTGCTTTTTACATCTCTAATTCTATATTTTGTGACTGCTACCCTACTAAACTCACTTGTTAGCTCTATGACTTTTTCCATTTTTTTGAGAGGTTCAAATTACAAAAAAAAAAAAAAAATCTCCTGAAAATGATGATGATAATATTTCTTCCTTGGGAATATTTGTGACTCTTATTTTATTCTCTTGTTAAATCCATTATTAGAACTTCTGGAACATTAATAAGCAATAGTGGGGAGACAAAGGCATCCTTATCTTGTTCCTGAGTTTAACCAGGATGTCACTAATGTTTCCACTGTTAGTTATCGCTTTGGTTTGAGAGAGACTATCTTTGTAATACGAAAGGACTGTTCTTCAATTCTTGTTTTATTTACAAAACATCACCAGGAATGGATGGCAATATCCTGGAATTTTTCTAAAATTCTCATTTACTAAGCTCTGCTTATACATTCAGCACTCTGCCAAGAGTTATATTCATTATTTAACTTAATCTGTATATGACCTTGACTTCAGACAATATTTTCCAAACTTGAAGATAGGGAAAGTGTACAAGATTCACAGTTAGGAACTGTAAAAAGACAGAATTTGTACTCAGACTTTCTGATTTCAGAACCTAAGCTCATAAGACAGCAATAATGGGGTTGTTCTCCTTGATCTACAAACATAATTGATCACATTAAGAGATTTCCTGATACTGTATACAACTGTAGGGAAAAGCAAATTAGCCAAGAATGCATGGCCAGGCTCTCTCACCCCATGGCCTCCTGCTCTTGCCCCACATCTTGTAAGTGAGACTATGTAACAGCTGAGCACACTTACAGCACCGTGAGTGCACATCACGAGGTCCTCCCTTTGTCAGGGGTTGTGTGGTACTGGTGTGTGAGCTCCACCTAAAACGTGGTGGCATTACTGACGCACCACGGCTGTGTCCATTGGGTCAAGCACAAGAGGGGAGAATACAGCATGTCTGCTGCTACACCTCGGAGAAGGCAATGGTACCCCACTCCAGTACTCTTGCCTGGAAAATCCCATGGACGGAGGAGCCTGGTGGGCTGCAGTCCATGCTAAGGGTCAGACACGACTGAGTGACTTCACTTTTACTTTTCACTTTCATGCATTGGAGAAGGAAATGGCAACCCACTCCAGTGTTCTTGCCTGGAGAACCCCAGGGACGGGGGAGCCTGGTAGGCTACTGTCTATGGGGTCACACAGAGTCGGACACAACTGAAGCGACTTAGCAGCAGCAGCAGCTGCTGCTACAGCTGCTGTGCCAGCCAGGAGAGAGCAAACATATCTGCAGTTCCTGCGGTTCCTTGCATTTTCTTTCAGCTTCCCGCTTGCGCCTTGCCTACCCGGAGTTTAGCAACTCAGCATCACGGACAGGATCAGCGATACAATAACATTCGTTTTGCTGACATTAGTCCTGCTTGTCCAATAGTGTATTGTTATTTTACACATCTGGTTGCATTCAGTTTTCTATTATTTTGTGTCTATACTGTGAAACTCGGCTGCAGTTCTTCTTTGGTCCCTCTGACAGGTTCGCTTTTGTTAGGGGGTGGGGAGTGGTGTGCAATGCTGGCTTACTAAAATGACTTGGGCTGCCCCTCTTTTCCCACATGCAAACCCTATTTAATGGCAACCTGCTCCAGTACTCTTGCCTGGAAAATCCCATGGACAGAGGAGCCTGGTAGGCTGCAGTCCATGGGGTCACTGAGTCAGACACGACTGAGCAACTTCACTTTCTCTTTTCACTTTCCAGCATTGGAGAAGGAAATGGCAACCCACTCCAGTGTTCTTGCCTGGAGAATCCCAGGGACAGGGGAGCCCAGTGGGCTGCCGTCTATGGGGTCGCACAGAGTCGGACACGACTGAAGTGACTTAGCAGCAGCAGCAACGCTATTTAAACAGATGGAGATGATCAGTGTGTTGATTCACTTTTGGTGAAATGGTCTGGGTGATACATTTTTGGACAACTTTCTCAGCTTCTTCTAGGATGTTTCATCTATGCCTCTTTTCTATCAGTCCTTCAGTCAAATGCGATAATTTTTATTTTCCCAGAAAAGTATCCTCTTCATTGAGATTTTAAAGCTTATTAATATAAAGTTGTAAAACCTACTCCTCCACATTTTTCTTTAATGGCATACCATTTCTCATTTCTGCCCAATCACGTTTTCCTTTTCTTGATTAGCCTTGCCAGTGGTTTCTCTAAGTCATCGGCCTTTTTAAAGAGCCAGATTCGGAATGCATTTATCAATTTATGTTTCCCATTTTCTAATTCATTAATTTCTGGGGCTTTTGTTATTAGCTTCACCGCCTTGTTTCCTTGGGTTGTGGTGGCGGTAATCCACTTTCATCTCTTTTTGGCATCTGGAAATAAACGTTTGACTCATTTATTTCTCTGTGTTGTTATCATGATCACTGGTTCTATACTCCTCGTTAGGGATGTCTGTCTGTATTCCCACCTAGATCCGACCAAGAGTGACTTAGAAAAGTGATATTTAATTTCCCAAGCGGTTCAGTAATTTTGTTGATTGTTTATCATACAAGTTTTCATTTCTAGTTTTCTTAAATTCTAGTCAGAGAATGTAACCTATACAGTTCATACATTTTAGAGGTTATTGATAACGTGTTTGTGACCTGGAATAAAAATGATTTTTGAAACTGTTCTCAACAGTTTGAAGAGAGTATATATCCCTGCTTGTAGGATTTTCTCAGATGACCCCTGAGCAAGCTTGAAGGATGGAGAAAAAATGACTTTCAAGCCCCCCACGGGACAGTCAAACCAGCTTTTTTAACCCCAGAAAGAGACCAAGGGTGGGAGTCTGTGGATGGGAAAGGCGCAGGAGGAGCTGGGAAACCCACCCCAAGCTGCTCAAGACCTTCCCAACTTCCAGGGGCCTGGAAGTTCTTCCTAGAGATACCAGGGGCAGACAGCGGGTGGGGCTGCAGGAGCCCCTCAAAGAGCATTGTTTTGCGGCTTGGGGGCCCAATTTTGCTCACTTATTGAACAGGGAAAGGCAGAGAGGCCAAATGGACCCTCAAGGAAGCAGCCAGACTTGCTGAGAACAGGTCTGCTCCTCACTGGCTTCTCTCCCCGAAGTGTGACAGTAGGTAGTCGGGGGTTCAGGGAAGAGAGGGGTCATTTAATCCTGACACGAACTCAAAGAAAGTGAGCAAAAGTGAAGTCACTCAGTCGCGTCCGACTCTTTGCGACTCTGTGGACTGTAGCCTACCACGCTCCTCCGTCCATGGGATTTTCCAGGCAAGAGTACTGGAGTGGGGTGCCAATTCCTTCTCCAGAGGATCTTCCTGACCCAGGGATCGAACCTGGGTCTCTCACACTGTAGGCAGACGCTTTACTGTCTGAACCACCAGGGAAGCCCAAAGTTCCAGGGAACTCAAAGAAAGAGAGAACCTTATTATCCTTGGTTCAGCTGCTTTGTCTTGCTTAGGAAAAGCCAAAGTGCAGTGGCATGGTTCTAGACATCCAAACATGCATGTGTGTGGCCTGTGCGACCCTCAGAGCGGCGCACTGGGCACGCCCCACACACAGGGCCCCTGGTCTGTGTCTCAGGAACCAGCCTGCGCCCTTGCCTTGCCCTTGAGTCCTTCTCTCAGCCCTCTGTCTCAGACCCTCACCCCAAGACCCCTCCTTTTGTTACACTCGACTACATGGAAGGGTATAGCCCTCTTCAGTGGAATTCCCCACCCCCTTTCAGATGGAGCCCTCTGTAGCCCGCCCATGAGGCTGGAATTACACAGTGAATTCAGGAGTTTCCATTACTCTCGTCTCCCATCATCAGCCCTTCACGATCTATTCAGTGAGCAATGTTATTTAATCCCAAAGCCTTGGGTTAAACATTGGAGCATTATTTTTTTTTCCTGTATCTCACTTTCAAATAATAAAAATCACTTGAAGTTCCAAATACTGACTCAGTTGGAAGTGTCCAGGCCCCCGACTGAGAATAAAATCCTCAGACCTGATTTTTCTTTTCACTCCCAGGCAGGAAGCGGGTGCTGTGCAAAGGGGGCAACCAGGGGTGGGCGTTAGGCATGTGACTCGTTCTCTCTCTCATTATCTGGTGCTCCTCTGCCTCTTTGGCCAGTAGCTGTGGCATCTGCCCTTCCAGGACTGGGGGTCTTGAGAGGAAGGAGGAGTAAGGATGCGAGTGAGAGCAGAGCACCCACCTGACAGGTACTGTTGCAAGAGTGCTTTACACTGTGATTTAACGGTGACTTTCTCAGCCTGCACCTCCGTGGGAATCCCCTGCTGCTCTTGCTTTGAAGGGGAGATGCATTTTTTCCCACAGCCTTTCCGGTCACAGTGAAAGTGGGAAGAGGCCATGGGAGAAATTTTCCCTTAAGCCAGTTGGTGAGTTCTCACTCAGGTTCGCTCTGATTTCACGAGAAATGGAGTCCCTAGATCAGCCCTGGGTGGAAGCAAGCTCAGTCTCCTTGTGGCCAGCCTCCCTCTGCCTCTTCTCAGGCAGAAGTCAGACCACAGTCCACTGCATGCCCGCCCCCAGGCTGCACAGCCAAGTCTCCCAGGCCCAGAGGTGAGGGGAGCCCGAGGCTCAGGCACGCCCACATTCTCCAAGGAGACCCTCCCTCTCAAATCCCCTCCAACCCTCACCACCTGGCCCTCACCAGTGGTTTTTATAAAGGGTCCGGGTCACAAAACCAGTTTTTTTACTGTCTTTAGTCCCTCCTGCATATGATCCCTGCAACGCTACACTACTTGAGTCCACACTGAAATCACCCAAAGTGTTTGTAAAAATAGTAATACCTAAACCCCAGCCTCCAGATTTTCATTTAATTGGCTTGGGATGTGGCCTGACCATTGAGGGTTTTTTAAAACTCTCCAGGTGGTTCCAATGAACAGCCAAGAATGAGAACAGTGTCCTGGCCCAGTGCTTCTCAAACTCGTGTGCTTGTGATGGGCCCAGGACGCCATTAAATAGTAAGCCTGGGGCCCAGACTCTGCATTTCTGACAAGCTCACTCCCAGGTGGTGTAACAGATCTGATCTGAAGCCCGTGATCTGAGCATCAAGGAGCTAGACTATCAATGTGTTTTGGTAAAACTTGTTTTTTAATAGGCTTTATATTTTTAGAGCAGTTTTACATTCACGGCAAAACTGGGTGGAAAGCACAGTATTTTCTTATATAGCTCCTGCCCCCACACATGCACAGCTTCTGTCATTATCAACATTCCACACAAACGGTGAATCTATGCTGACACGTTATGATCACCCAAAGCCCGTGTCGGGTTCACTCTTGTTGTACAGTGTTGGCAGCAGTATAATGACTAATATTCACAACTATCATAAAAGTAGTTTTGTTCCCTAAAACTCCTCTGCACTCAGCCTACTCATCCCTCTCTACCTCCTAATCTCTTGTAACCACTTAAAGCTGATTTTTAATCTTATTCAGTTCAGGTCTGGAAAAGGAAATGGCAACCCACTCCAGTGTTCTTGCCTGGAGAATCCCAGGGATGGGGGAGCCTGGTGGGCTGCTGTCTATGGGGTCACAGAGAGTTGGACACGACTGACATGACTTAGCAGCAGCAGCAGTTCAGTTCACTCACTCAGTCGTGTCCGACTCTTTGTGATCTCATGGACTGCAGCACGCCAGGCTTCCCTGTCCATCACCGACTCCTGGAGCTTGCTCAGACTCAAGTCCATCAAGTCAGTGATGCTGTCCAACCATCTCATCCTCTGTCATCCCTTTCTCTTCCTGCCTTCAATCTTTCCCAGCATCAGGGTATTTTCCAATGAGTCAGCTCTTTGGCATCAGATGGCCATAGTATTGGAGCTTCAGCTTTACCATCAGCCCTTCCAATGAATATTTAGGACTNAATAGCTCAGCTGGAATTCTATCACCTCCACTAGCTTTGTTTGTAGTGATGCTTCCTAAGGCCCACTTGACCTCACACTCCAAGATGTCTGGCTCTAGGTGAGTGATCACACCGTCGTGATTATCTGGGTCATGAAGATCTTTTTTGTATAGTTCTTCTGTGTATTCTTATAGAATAAGACAAAATGTTTTTTTAAAAAATACCAGTTTCAAGATTTAAACAATATCTACAACTGCATTCAAACTGGATGAGAAATTGAGGGCACTTCCTTCTTCAGTTTTCCCTCATCTTAAATTTTTGTCAGAATAATTCCCTTAAAGATTATTTTTGATGGTTGCATTTGGTTTCATAACCATGTTCCAAACAATGATTTAGACACTAACTATTCTTTACTGGCTTAATTACTCATGGTTGTTTCTTTTGTACCACCTCTTCCATTCCTGGGTTCTTTTTTTTGACTCATTTCTCGGTTGATTGGTGGACTTTTGAGGGCATTATTTTGCAGGCAGATAAGGTGAGTCCTTACATGTCTAAGAATGTCTTTCTCTTGACCCATGTATGAATGACATCATAGCTACTTAAAGAATTCTTCACATTTGTTGCTCCTAAAAATTCAGCAGATATTGCTTCATTGTCTTCTAGAATTGAGATTTACCTAATAAAGTCTGGTACAAGTCCATTCTTTTCTATGTGAGTAAACTGTTTTTCCTAAAAACATGAAGACATTTTTCCTTTATCTTTGAAACTTGAGATTTTGTAAAGACACAAATACGCATGGGTCCCTTTACCTTAATTTCAGCCATTAAATCTGATGGCTTACACCCTCCACGTCAGAGAAGAAGTTTTCTATTAATTCTGTGATTATAGACATAGTAAATTACAGAACATATTTCGAACTTAAAAACAATTTTTTTCTGTTCAACTTTATTGAGATATAATTGACATACAGCACTCTGTAAGTTTAAAATATACACTATAATGACCTGATTTGCATATATTATCTTTCCTGGTGGCTCAGACAGTGAAAAATCTGCCCGCAATGCAGGAGATCCAGGTTTGATCACTGGGTTGGGAAGATGCCCTGGAGAAGGAAAAGGCAACCCGCTTCAGTATTCCTGCCTGGTAGATCCCGTGGACAGAGGAGCCTGGCAGGTGTGACAGCCCTGTGGCACCTCGAGAGAAAGCCACAGTGCCCTATGTCAACTCGACAGGAAGCCTGACGCTACTTTTACAGCTCGAGAGGAAAGCAGACTTCCATGTCTCCACACAAGATGAGGCCTGACTCCCTTGTTGGAACTCCATAGGAACCCCGAGATCCATGTCAGCACTGGAAAGGAACCCTGAGGTTCCGGCCTCAGCTCATGATGAGGACCTAGGACCCTGTACCAACTGGAGAGGAATCCCAAAAGGCCCCTCGCAACTCGCATGGAGACTTGCCTTTCCTGAGGCAACACNCAAGATGAGGCCTGACTCCCTTGTTGGAACTCCATAGGAACCCCGAGATCCATGTCAGCACTGGAAAGGAACCCTGAGGTTCCGGCCTCAGCTCATGATGAGGACCTAGGACCCTGTACCAACTGGAGAGGAATCCCAAAAGGCCCCTCGCAACTCGCATGGAGACTTGCCTTTCCTGAGGCAACACGAGCGGGTCCCTGAGGTCCCCATCGTAACTCGAGAGGAACCCCAAGTTTCCTGCGGCAACTCGAGAAAAACCTGGAGATTCTCCCCTCAATATGAGAGGAGGCCCTTTTCCGCTGCTTTCCCTTCTCCAGGGGATCTTCCCAACTCAGGGATTGAACCAAGTCTCCCACATTGCAGGTGGATTCCTTACTAGCTGAGCCACAAGGGAAGCCCAAGAATACTGGAGCGGGTAACCTATCCCTTCTCCAGCGGATCTTCCTGACTGAGGAAATGAACTGGGGTCTCCTGCATTGCAGGCAGATTCTTTTCCAACTGAGCAATCAATAACTACAATAATAAAGACTCTTTGCAACCCCATGGACTGTAACTTGTTAGGCTCCTCAGTCCGTGGGATTTCCTAGGCAAGAATACTGGAGTGGCTTGTCATTTCCTTCTCCAGGGGATCTTCCTGACCCAGGGAATGAACCCAGGTCTTCTGCATTGCAAGTGGATTCTTTACCAGCTGAGCCATAAGGGAAGCCCTCCTCTTTCTAACCAGCCTCCTAAATATCTCCCAAAGAGCTATCTCCCTCCTGCTATTCCTGCCCCTCTGTGCTCCCCCAACACAGTGAACCAGGGCAACCTGTGAGACCAATGGTGTCTCACCACAATGCAGACACTGTGCCTGACTTTTGAGGCTAGGTTATAAAGGCATTGTGATCTCCTCCTGGCCCTCTGGGATCTCTCCCTCTGGAGGAAGCCCACCACCGTGTCATGAGGATGCTCAAGCAACCCTGGGGAGAGGTCCACCTGGAAAGGAAATAAGGGGTCCTGCCAACAGCAGCCAGTGCCACCTTGTTGGCTGTGTGAATGAGCTGCCTTGGAAGATCATCCCAATCCATCAAGTCTTCTGATGATAGCAGCTGATCAACTTGTTGGAGGACCACCCTCATGACAGTCCCTAGGCCAGAACCACCCCTCCATGGGTCTCCCAAACTGCTAACTCACAGAAATATCAGAGATTATAAGGGTTTATTATCGTTTTACACCACTAAGTTTGGGGATAATTGGTTAGGCAGCCATAGATAACTGATAGAGTCCCCTTCTTTTGAACTGATTGGTCATTTCAATAAATGTTATTTTTCCAGTATTGGGGCTTGAGACAGGTGGTGCTAGAAAGCATGTGGGTCTCTGTTCAACTCTTTCATCCTCGAGGAAGGAGAAGAAGAAGGCTGAGCTATTCTGTGGCTTTACTTTTCCAGTCAAGAGGTCTATTTGTTACTGATAAATACAGAAGTTTCTATGGCTTGCTGAGCCTGGTGCCAGGTGTTTCCTCACTGTGCAGAAGGGCTTTCTGTATGGCTACACTGGAATGTTAGTGGTAGCAAGGACCTCTCCCAGCTCCCAGACATTAGAGCCAACAAGCTCCCCAGCCATCCTTTCTATCATCTCAGCCAGCCATAGGGTCATAGTAATGGTCTTCTTTCTTGCTTGGTATAGATCTCCCCAGAACCTATATTGAATCTCTGAGGGGCTATTACAGGCCCCAACAAGTTCACATTCCAGGGCATTCAAGAGCCAAATGCCTCCCCCATTAATCTCCATCAAATTAACTCATCAGGCCATAGTGTTAAACTATCGTCTCAATGGAAGCATGAGGACAGGATCAGGAGGGAATAACCACACAGGAAAAACATACTTTGGGAAACAGTCTTGGCATCATCTTGTAAAGCTGAGCACTCCCACTCGTGTATCCTACAACCTACCTCTGAAGAAACTCTGGAATTTGTTCCTCGGGCCACAAGAATGTTCACAGCAGCACCGCTTAAGGTAGAGAAACACGTGGAGATAATCCACTGTAGAATGGATAGATAGATCGAGGTATATTTTCATATATAATAGGATGTCATAAAGTAGTGAAAAAATTAATCACAACTCCACATATCAACATAATTTTGTGGAATCTCAAAATTCATAACATGGAGCAAAAGAAACAAGTAGAACAAGGATTCCATTTACAAAATGGTCGGCAGTGCTAAATATTGTTTTGCTTAAGGCTACACTCCAAAGTGGGAAACAGAGTAATAAACTCAAAATCGAGAAGGATTGGAAGGGAATCGTGTGCAGTTGGGGTGAGTTTCACTGGGTTGGTACCAGACCTGGTGGNATGGATAGATAGATCGAGGTATATTTTCATATATAATAGGATGTCATAAAGTAGTGAAAAAATTAATCACAACTCCACATATCAACATAATTTTGTGGAATCTCAAAATTCATAACATGGAGCAAAAGAAACAAGTAGAACAAGGATTCCATTTACAAAATGGTCGGCAGTGCTAAATATTGTTTTGCTTAAGGCTACACTCCAAAGTGGGAAACAGAGTAATAAACTCAAAATCGAGAAGGATTGGAAGGGAATCGTGTGCAGTTGGGGTGAGTTTCACTGGGTTGGTACCAGACCTGGTGGAGTTCATTTTCCCATCCCTAGCGGTGGTTCCACAGTATTTGCTTTATTGTTATTCTTTAATGCTCTTTAATATGTAAGAAATATCAATGCTTCACAATGTTATAAATCGAAAAGATTCTCACAACTTCATGCCTCAGGACTTTACACTGAGGGTTCCTTCCAGACTCTGCAACTGGGCATTTGCTCCCTTTTGCATGCCACCCTCTTCAAGTCACACAGCAGCACCCCTCCCGCTGCCAAGAACCCCCACCCCTTTCCCTGGGAGGAGCTGCATAGGAGGATCAGGTCCTCAGTCTCAAGCAGCGCCTCCATCCATCCAGATCGGCACCAGCCTGACCCCTCTTGGTCAGCACCTCCCTGGACCGCCTTGAACAGGAGGCAATAGACTCCCTCTTGTGCATAAACTATTTTGAGTGGGTTTTCTGTCATTTGTAACTAAAAGAATCCTGACTAATACACAAGTGTTTGCTTATTAAGCCTTTCTCAACATGGCCCTTTGTGAAATGTATGGGAAGGTCGGAGAATTTTTATTTGATCCTTCATGTGGCTGGTTCTGAGGGGACTCATTCACTGAGTCAGTTCCCCAGGCAGCAGGGGCAGGCGGGCAGATACTGGCCTGAGCCCCAGGACAGTCAGGTCTCAAGGACTGTTCCAGCCTCAGCTGCTGGCTGGTTACAGACAAGTTGCTCTTCCTGCCTGGTCCTCAGTCACTTCCTCTGTCAAGTGGGAAGTTTGGACCAAGTGAAGCTCATATCCATTTTAACCTCATGGGCCCTACTTGGTAAGCATTTACAGAGCACAGGTGTCACTGATGAGTGGCCAAGTGACTTCAGGCAGCAGGATCACTAAAGAGGCTGTGTTCTCCTTGAGAAGACAGGACCACAGACAGCAGGCCAAGAGCCCTGCAAGCAGAGGCCGACTCAAGGGCGGAGTCCCAGCACAAATGCACACGGGCACTGAGACCAGCCACTGGGAGGGCATTGAGCGGGGCCAACCCTGGAGCCGTGTCCTAGGGGGTCAGAGAGGTCTGAGAAGGTCAGAGCCAAGGAGAGGGGATAGTCGCGAGCCAGGGCTGGAAGACCATGGGCTGAGTGCAGCGTCAGGCCTGCAGGGAATGGAAACTTGTAGAGCCACGGGCTGGGCGGGTGTGTGAAGCTTCATGGAGGGGGTGCTGTGTCCACTCCTCAAGCGAGAGGCCCTCTTAATGGCTGCAGGATGCAGCGTCCCCCTCAGCCACTCCCCAGGTGTTCAGCCTGCAGGAAAGCTGCGGGATATTCCAATCCCAGGCCTCTGGCAGGTGCTGCATTTGACCCCATCCAGTGGCTGATAGAGCCCGTGACAGAACACTGAGGCTCCGAGCCACCTGACCTACTCCATCAGGCGCTGGGGGGTGTTTGGGAGACGATTATGCAGGACCTGGGGGTTTGTGCCTGGGCCAACGGAGGGAGGTGGGGGTGAGAAACACGCCGTGGCCTGGTCACCCAGAAGGGGAGCTGGCCTCCTGCAGGGCCCAGTGCTGGGGGTTAGTTCCGGAAGAAGACAGATGAGGCAGAGAGCTGCATTCCCCAGTGGGGATGGTCCTCTCCCAGACACCGCATTTGGCCCTGTTGCCCCCCAGTGAGGTGAGTGACAAGAATTCAATCACCCCAGCTGGCCCTGGGGCTGGAGGTTCCCCACAATCATCTCCCCCAGAAGACCCAGCAAATGTACGTAGGTTTGCTGGACACAAGGGAAAAGGTTTCCCTGGGAGAGGCTGTCTGCCCAGAATTAGACTGAAACTCTCTTTGTTACGGAGACAGCTGTCCTGCTATAGTCTCCCTATGTCCCCTCAGGTCCATTACCTCCCTGAACCATTAGCCTCTCAGCAGGTCAGAGCTCACCCAGGCTCACAGCTAGGAGGGGTCAGAGATGCAAATGACCACGTGCACAGGCCCAGCATCCAGAGAGGCTAGGAGAGACAGGCTTCCTACCGCCCCCTCAGTCATCTCTCCTCAGGCACTCCAGGTTGGGCCAACAGTCCACACCCTCCATCACCCCAAGGGGGCTAGGATGTGACCCTACCCACAGACTCAGTCCCTGCCTCTAGCCAGAACCTTCCTTGCATTGTTGCTTCAACAGCAAGAGAGCTCTTCTTCCACCAGGGCTGCATGGACCGGACAGCACACGGCCAACCACCTGCCCCCTACTCGCTCAGAATGGAGCCAAACACAGATACTCAGATGGGGGGGGTTCTATTTGAACCCCAGACCCGGTGTGCCTAAGCTAGACTTGGAGTCAGTGGGTCCTAGTTCCTGCTGCTCGTAAATGAAAGAGTCTTGACTGACGCGCTCTAACACACAGGATGCCGCACACCTGGACCTTCACTCCTCAGCTGTCACTGCAACACACTGGCTCCTCAGCCTCACCCACCACACGGAACCTGTGGCCCTGCAGCCCCGGTTTCCCCATGGTGAGCACCGTGGTCCTAGACTGGCCTCCCTGCAGCTCAGAGCAGACGTGGCACCCGCCAGTGCCAGGGGCTGGGTTGTACATGAGCGTGGCTGCCGGGCCTCAGCCTGGAGCTCCAGGTCCCCACCTCGGGAATGCAGCCTGCTCTGAAGAGCTGCACCTGAGCACGTACACTCAGAGGCTCACTCCCTGCCCAAACCCTTCATTCGATTTGTCTCCTTAGCATGCTAGCTTGGAAGTCATTTCTCATTTAAATAAAATGTGAAATCAGAACTAATGATGGGACTAATATTAGGAAAATGTCTTTTTGGACCATGGCACACAAATGAGGGTTTCCCACTGTCGGGAACTGAGGAAGCTGGGATCCACACGATCCTGAATGGGTGGAGTGCAGTTTTCCTCCAGCAGTGAAGAGGGCATCGCGCATCCAGTCACCACGCAGGTTCTGAGCACGTGCACGATCTGGGCCAGGCTCTGGAGTGGGGAGAAGCCCGCGTGGCGGGAGGGCCTTTCTTGCCAGCCATCTGCGGTCACAGTGGCAGGGGCTGGTCCTGTCCGGAAGCCCAGTGCTCCTTGCTGTCTGGAGGAGCCTCCTGGGAGAGAGAAGCCCTGTGCTCCCCCGGCCCTCACCCCTCAGCGTGTCATGACAGGGAGGTGCAGAGGTGGGGAAGTCAGTCAGCCATCCTCAGTGAGTCAGGCCTTTGGCAGGCGGCCCCCAGCCCCGGAGCACCTCTGACTCAGCCTGCTGACTGACGGACAGGGGACCGACAGACAAGAGGCAGTGAAAGTGCCGGGAAAGGGCGGCACCAAGGGCAGCCTCCTGACACAGGTCCCCCTCCAGGCCCGGCCCCGTGGGGCCCTCGTGTCCCTCCTCACTCGCTCCTTCCCCTCACACCCCTCCTCAGTCTGAGACGCTGAGCGTTTGCGGGAAACCTGAGGGACAGAGAAGGGCACCCCCTTTCCACACACCGGCAACAGACTGGCGGTCCCCCAACTCCAGGCCAGACATCAGCCTGCCCTTCAGCGGACAGGCCGCTCCAGGGAGGGCAGGGCTGATGCTGAGGGCTGAGGAAAGATCACTTCCTGGCTCTCAGTTCGCCCACACCCTGCCATGGGCCCCACCCCACAGGCAGCTCTCTCTAGGTTCTGNTCCCCAGTGGGGATGGTCCTCTCCCAGACACCGCATTTGGCCCTGTTGCCCCCCAGTGAGGTGAGTGACAAGAATTCAATCACCCCAGCTGGCCCTGGGGCTGGAGGTTCCCCACAATCATCTCCCCCAGAAGACCCAGCAAATGTACGTAGGTTTGCTGGACACAAGGGAAAAGGTTTCCCTGGGAGAGGCTATCTGCCCAGAATTAGACTGAAACTCTCTTTGTTACGGAGACAGCTGTCCTGCTATAGTCTCCCTATGTCCCCTCAGGTCCATTACCTCCCTGAACCATTAGCCTCTCAGCAGGTCAGAGCTCACCCAGGCTCACAGCTAGGAGGGGTCAGAGATGCAAATGACCACGTGCACAGGCCCAGCATCCAGAGAGGCTAGGAGAGACAGGCTTCCTACCGCCCCCTCAGTCATCTCTCCTCAGGCACTCCAGGTTGGGCCAACAGTCCACACCCTCCATCACCCCAAGGGGGCTAGGATGTGACCCTACCCACAGACTCAGTCCCTGCCTCCAGCCAGAACCTTCCTTGCATTGTTGCTTCAACAGCGAGGGAGCTCTTCTTCCACCAGGGCTGCATGGACCGGACAGCACACGGCCAACCACCTGCCCCCTACTCGCTCAGAATGGAGCCAAACACAGATACTCAGATGGGGGGGGTTCTATTTGAACCCCAGACCCGGTGTGCCTAAGCTAGACTTGGAGTCAGTGGGTCCTAGTTCCTGCTGCTCGTAAATGGAAGAGTCTTGACTGACGCGCTCTAACACACAGGATGCCGCACACCTGGACCTTCACTCCTCAGCTGTCACTGCAACACACTGGCTCCTCAGCCTCACCCACCACACGGAACCTGTGGCCCTGCAGCCCCGGTTTCCCCATGGTGAGCACCGTGGTCCTAGACTGGCCTCCCTGCAGCTCAGAGCAGACGTGGCACCCGCCAGTGCCAGGGGCTGGGTTGTACATGAGCGTGGCTGCCGGGCCTCAGCCTGGAGCTCCAGGTCCCCACCTCGGGAATGCAGCCTGCTCTGAAGAGCTGCACCTGAGCACGTACACTCAGAGGCTCACTCCCTGCCCAAACCCTTCATTCGATTTGTCTCCTTAGCATGCTAGCTTGGAAGTCATTTCTCATTTAAATAAAATGTGAAATCAGAACAAATGATGGGACTAATGTTAGGAAAATGTCTTTTTGGACCATGGCACACAAATGAGGGTTTCCCACTGTCCGGAACTGAGGAAGCTGGGATCCACACGATCCTGAATGGGTGGAGTGCAGTTTTCCTCCAGCAGTGAAGAGGGCATCGCGCATCCAGTCACCACGCAGGTTCTGAGCACGTGCACGATCTGGGCCAGGCTCTGGAGTGGGGAGAAGCCCGCGTGGCGGGAGGGCCTTTCTTGCCAGCCATCTGCGGTCGCAGTGGCAGGGGCTGGTCCTGTCCGGAAGCCCAGTGCTCCTTGCTGTCTGGAGGAGCCTCCTGGGAGAGAGAAGCCCTGTGCTCCCCCGGCCCTCACCCCTCAGCGTGTCATGACAGGGAGGTGCAGAGGTGGGGAAGTCAGTCAGCCATCCTCAGTGAGTCAGGCCTTTGGCAGGCGGCCCCCAGCCCCGGAGCACCTCTGACTCAGCCTGCTGACTGACGGACAGGGGACCGACAGACAAGAGGCAGTGAAAGTGCCGGGAAAGGGCGGCACCAAGGGCAGCCTCCTGACACAGGTCCCCCTCCAGGCCCGGCCCCGTGGGGCCCTTGTGTCCCTCCTCACTCGCTCCTTCCCCTCACACCCCTCCTCAGTCTGAGACGCTGAGCGTTTGCGGGAAACCTGAGGGACAGAGAAGGGCACCCCCTTTCCACACACCGGCAACAGACTGGCGGTCCCCCAACTCCAGGCCAGACATCAGCCTGCCCTTCAGCGGACAGGCCACTCCAGGGAGGGCGGGGCTGATGCTGAGGGCTGAGGAAAGATCACTTCCTGGCTCTCAGCTCGCCCACACCCTGCCATGGGCCCCACCCCACAGGCAGCTCTCTCTAGGTTCTGCTCACTGCCAGCGTGGGGCCAGCCCTGACCCCCGGGTCGTTTTCTTAAGCATGCGTGCCTCACCGGCTTCTCCCACCCTGTATTGACGCTCCGGGTTCGGCCCCTCAGGACACACCTCATGCTGTTTCTCCAGTGTTAGCCCACACATGCCCTGACTCTTCTCTGTGTTCACATCGCTCTTCCCAGCCTCCCAGGCGCAGAGCCCAGCCTGCCACTCCGAGGAGTCCCCTGGGTCACCCCCAGCCCCAGAGCCCCCAGAGCCCCTTAAAGGCCAGAGAAGGGTCTGCATGGAGCTCTTCTTCCCCCTGCTATCTCAGAGCCCTCAGAGGGGCCTACTTGCCCCTTTGCTTAGCCCCTTTTCTGCCGCCATACAGAAGGGAAGGGAGGAGCCATGCCTAACGGCTCTGCACCAACCTGGAGCTTCTGCAGCAGCGCCCCAGGCCCATGGGCAGCCATCCCAACGTGGTGTCCGCACTGAGCCAGAAGAGGCTCCTGCTAGCTGCACAAGGGCCCAGCCTGCTCCCCCATCTCCAGGAGAAAGCCATGAGAAGCCGCCTCTCTCTGAGGACTCCAACTTCCCAACAGTGAGAACCTAAACAAAGCACCCAGCACTCCAAGCCTCAGTTTCCTTTTCTGAAAAAAGAGAGAATGGGGCCCAGGACACAGAAGGAGCCGAGTAAGGATGGTCTCTCCTTGTTTTACTCTTGCCGGCAGAAGCACAGAGCACCAACTCCTCACCTCTCTCTAGACTTGGGGCCTCCTGAAAAGCTCTGGAGGTTATGACCTCTCTCCTCTAAGAAGGCAACCACACAAACATTGCACAAACAGTGTTCAGGCTGAGGGGCCTCTGCAGCCCTCCACTGCCTCTGCATTGGAAATCTGTTCCACAGATGCAGCCTGGCCGGGGCTCGGAGCTTAGGGCTATCTGAGGCCAGCCTTAGTGGTCACGCTGGGCCCACAGTAAAGCACTTGTGCTCCAGCTGGCCCATCCAGGAGCACACTCTCAGGGGCGTACAAGGCAGAAAGAAGTGCCTGGGGCTCTGCTCTCCATTCTAAGCAGGGCCTGGAGATGGCAGCAGCTCTCCTGGCAGAGCAAGGGGCCTATGGGATGTGCAGTGTCCCTCTCCCACCAGGCTCCTGCCGCCCCCCAGCATCTTGGCCCACGTGCCTCCAAGCAAGGTGGCTATCCTCGTGGAGGATGTGGTCCCACGCCCTGCTCCTCATTTCCTTTGTAGCTCTTACCTGGGACAATCTCACATTCTTTTGAATGTTAAGTTTTCTGTGTGTGAACTATACCAGACCAATGAAAATTGCACACAGAAATATATAAATGTAAAGATAAGAGAGCCTTAATAAATCAGACCACCTCCTCCAGCGCCCAGCACAGTGAAAGGCTGAGGGAGGCTCTCCAGTTCGGACCTCTAGGGCATGGGCACTAATGGTTACATTAGATTTGGTTTTTAGCTCTGAGTCCTGATGCAGAAAAGATACCTGTGCGTCTGCCCAGATTAGCGACAAACGAGACTGCACAGAGAGCCAGGGATGAAGCCTCCTGGAGGGTATTTGACAATTTCTGTACTGTCGAGTGACCTGGGCGGTGAATTCCTCACAGGCAAAAGGGAGGGGACACACACACCTTCGCTGGTCTGTGAGGTCTCTTGGAATGCTTGACATATTCCTTGTGAGGACATCAGAGAGACATTCTGAGCTGCCAGACATTAGCCAGTGCTCCTGCCTAGGCAGCCTTAGCACGTCCCAGCGTGGAAGTTCAAGAGGAGCAGTGCCTGGAGGTGGAGAGGCAGGGAGGTGAAGAGAGCGGTAGCTGCTTCCCAAGGAAAAGCTGTGAGGCTGTGGCAGCCGGCCCCTGGCGTCCTAGAGACGGGGGGGGGGACAGGATCTGCCTGCTTTCCAGGAGACAGGAGCTTGGGTTAGCCTGGGTGCAGACTGGGTGTAGATTCTCCAGGAATGTGTTCCAGGTGGGATGCTCTGACCCCTGCTTTAGAAGGCAGCACTTTCCATCACACTAGATACCCCTCATCACTGAGGAGTCCTCTATATTGTATTCAGCCAAACTGTGAGCCCCAGACAGGCTGTTCAGGGCTGCCCTTCAAGTGGGTTAGAAATGACTTTCACAGCCACTCACAGAAATCTGGTAAAAAAACAAAAGCAAAAAAACCTGTCCCCGTTTGCCCAGGACTGAAGCATTTCCTAGGAGACAGGACTTTTTATCTGGGAAACAGGGGTGGGTGCTCACCTACACAGAAACCAGGAGGACTGGGGAGACCTACTGGAGGGCTGGGCCTTCTCCGTGTGTCCAGAGAGCTATGCCGCCAAGGGTGGCAGGAGCAACCCCTCCTGTGGCACCGAGTTGCTCAGCCACTGCTCAGCAATGCAGAGGAGAGTGTCCAATGTCCTTGGAAGCCAGGAGGCATCAGTTAAGCTGGTGACCTCTGCTTAGGGCCCCTGCTTGCTTATCTCCACTTCTGGGCCTTTCTGTACTTAGGAAAGATTAGTTCAGACCTCTCTCCCCACTATGCCAATCTTCCCAGGACCACCTGCCTGGAATCAGAGTGCCCAGGTGCCCGTGGACAGGGCCAGGCTTCTGGACATTCCCTTCTCCCCCGCCCCTCCACCAGCCACCTGCTCGGAACTGCCCTGAATGTTGATGGGAGAGGGGAGAGGTAAGCAGAAAGGAGAGTTCTGGACAGTGTTGTCTGGACTGCTCTTTTCTCAGCCAGCACTGTTCCTACCTACGGGCCCTGACATCATCTTGACTGGCTTAAGAGTATATATTTGCAGTATACATTACAAATTAGAAATTTGTAATACTTTTGAGAACCAACTCCTGCACTAACTAGGGCATTGAGGTAGTGAGTTATTCATGAGTTATGATGTGAATAATGAAATTATTCATGTTATGATGCTTATGGCAGGCAAAAGGGTATGGGTTATGTCTCAAGACCATGGGGCAAGCTTGGCATCTGTTGGCCTGAACTTGGGGAGAGCTGCCAGGTGACCGGTCTCATGGAGGGGGTTGATATATCTTCGAACCTCCTCGAAGAATAGAAATAGCGAGGATGTTCAGACTTGAGGATGATTTTTCAGGCTTGCTACCACCTCCGAAAGGCTCTTTCTGTCACTAACAGAAATCATTCGGTCACATCTGACTGAGTTTCACCCTCTTTTTCCCCATTTACTTTTCACACTAGTAGCAGACTAGTGGGGAATTTCCAGTTCTGGTTGTTTTTAGAGAAGAATGGGAGCAAATAGGTCAGCTAGCTTCCTCTGCTCTTGAGAAATAGGTTTTAAAAAAAACCCTCAGGATCTCCCATCCACACTGGATTTATAAGTGACAAGCCCTGGGGTTCCCAGGGGCCTACATTCTGCCTACCCTCTAACGTGGGACCTGGACTCCTCTTCCCATGTGTCTTGCACGTGAGCTAAATCACTTCAGTGTTCGACTCTTTGTGACCCTAGGGACTATAACCGGCCAGGCTCCTCTGTCCATGGAAATCTCCAGGCAAGAATACTGGAGTGGGTTGCCATGCCCTCCTCCAGGGGATCTTCCAGACCCAGGGATTGAACTTGAGTCTTTTATGTCTCCTGCACTGGCAAGCAGGCTCTTTACCCCTAGAGCCACCTAACACCTCTGCATTCAGAGACACTGATGTGAAACTCAATCCTGCTTTAATGTTTTAAACACACACACACAGAATCACACAAAGCCCTTGGCACATGGGAGGCTTAATTTTGAAAAAGGAAGATTTGACATCATGATAACTCAAATAATTTCACATGCAGCAGCAGCAGCTTCATCTTAGAGTTCTCCACCTTTAAAATGTCATTTCCCACTCCCAGCCCACTTGCTGTCTTTTCTGTTTTTTTCTCTCCACTCACTGCCTTGTAGCTCCTTCCTCTTTCCCTGGAATAATGTTAGTTTCCATCTGTCTCTTTCCCCTAGTCCACCCCATCTCGACCTTGGACGGCCAAGATGTACTTATCCTTATATTGATACACAAATTTAGTGTAAGACCTATCAAAATCCCAGCAAGAATTTTTATAGATATATAGAAAAAATTATTCTACATTTTGTATAGGAAGGCAAAAGAATCAGAATAACTAAAACAATGTGGAAAAAGAAGAAGAATGTAGAAGAAATAATCAAGTTTAAGACTTATATAGCTACAAAGACTCTTTGCAACCCCATGGAATGTAACTTACTAGGCCTCTTTGTCCATGGGATTTCCCAGGCAAGAATACTGGATTGGGAAATACATTTCCTTCTCCAGGGGGTCTTCCTGACCCAGGGATAGAACCCAGGTCTCCTCCTTGGTAGGCAGATTCTTTTTACCTCTGAGCCACAGATAAACCAAGTAGACCAAACAGCTCTGAAATTTAAATTTTCAATGAAGCTACAACTCACAATAGCAAGCCAAGACCTTTGTGCTAAACAGAGCAACTAAGTACTGAAATTGAAAATTTGTATAAAACCCAGAGTTTCCTAACACGATAGCCAAAACATAAACAAGATAGAATAAAAAACCACCCAGCATACCAAGCAACAGGGAAATTACAGTTTGAACAAGGAAAGACAATCAACTGATGTACAAATAAGATAAGTTATCTGCAAGAATTTTGAAGCATTAATTGCTTCAACAGGCAATTATAAATTATCTTGAAACAAATGAAAAAATTTTTTAAATTCTGCAAATAGACACTACAAAAAAGAAGCAAATAGAAATCATAGACCTGAAAAATAATAAATTAAAAAAAAAATCTCACTGGATAGGCTAAATAGTAGAATGGAGTTGAGAGAGAAGAGAATCAGTGAGCCTGCGGACATAAAAATAGAATTTATCCAGTCCAAACAACATATAGGAAAAGTACTAAAAAAATAATAAACAGAGCTTCTCCTATGTGAAGATGACAAAAAAGACCCAATATTCATATAATTGCCATCCAAGAAGCAAAAGTGGAGGGCAAGTGCTGAAAAAGTCCTCAAAGAAATAAGCTGAAATCCTAAATTTGGCAAAAGACATAAGCCCACAGATCAAAAAAGCTGAATGAACACCAAAGGATAAATTCAAAAGAAATCCATGCCAAGATACATAATTAAATTTATGAAAACTAAAGAAAAGGGGAGGATCTTGAAACTGTCAAATAGAAATGACACTAACGGTAAAGAAACATCAATTTGAAAAACAAATTTCTCACCTGAAACCACTGAGACCAGAAGGAGGTGGCATAATATTTTTCAAATGCAAATCATCTGTCAATTGTGGATCCCACACTGGGTAAAACCGTCTTTCGGGAATAAAGGAGATATACGTCTTCTCATATGACTTAAAATGGGAAAAGGAAGTTCTCCAAATGGAAAGGAAAGGCTATAAGGAAGAATCTTGGAACATCAGGAAGGAAAACAAAACAATAGAACAAAATAAATATGGGAATATACAATAAACTATTCTCTCTTTGTAAGCTTTCTAAACTATATTTTATTACTAAAACAAAACATATAACACCATCTGAAACTCAAGCTAATAATATTTAAAAGTGAACTAGGTGAAAGGACTTAAATAGATTTAAGGTCTCTATGCTTCACTCAAACTGCTGAAATGTTGATACCAGCAGATCTTATAGGTGACATATATATTAAAATACCCAGAGCAACCATCAAGAAATGCAAACCATAAAGAAATACAGTCAAAAACACTATAGATAAATTGAGATGAGAGACCTCTCTGAGGTCTCTTTTATATGGGTCTCTCCCTGATAGCTCAGTTGGTAAAGAACCCACCTGCAATTCAGGAGACCCTGGTTCAATTGCTGGGTTGGGAAGATTTGCTGGAGAAGGTATAGGCTAACCACTCCAGTATTCTTGGGCTTCTCTTGTGGCTCAGCTGGTAAAGAATCTGCCTGCAATGCAGGAGACCTGGGTTCAATCCCCTGGAGGAGGGAATGGCTACCCACTCCAGTATTCTGGCCTGGAGAATTCCATGGACTGTACAGTCCATGGGGTCACAAAGAGATGGACATGACTGAATGACTTTCACTTTCTCATCTCTTCTACTAACCCCCAGAAGAATTGGCACTGAAGGTCAGTGGGCTTATTTTCAGCTTCCCAGGTAGCATTGGTGGTAAAGAACCCACCTGCCAATGCAGGAGACATAAGAGACGTGGGTTCAATCCTTGGGTCAGGAAGATCCCCTGGAGGAGAGCACAGCAACCTACTCCAGTAATCTTGCCTGAAGAATCTCTTGGACAGAGGATCCTTGTGGGTTATAGTCCATAGGGTTGCACAGAGTCAGACACAACTGAAGCGACTTAGCCTGCATGCGTGCAAAGGGCTTACTTTCAGAAGAGCCAGAGAATGGTGGGAAATAGAGACTCCTCTCTTAAGGAGCACACACAAAATCTTGCAAGCTCTAGGACCCAGGTTAGAAGAGGTAATTTGAAAGGTGCCTTGGTCAGACCCACCTGCTGATCTTAGTCTTTCAGAGAGGCAAGAGGCAATTGGAGCTCACCTCGGGACACAGACACTGGTAACAACCATTTTGGGGAGCTCGTTCTACCACGGACACTGGTGTTGGCAAGCACCATTTTGGAATCCTTTCTCTGGCTTATTAACACCAGAACCTGACTCCTCCCAGCAGCCTTTTGGCACCAGTACTGAGATACCCCAGGCCAAGCAATTAGCCAGGCAGAGACACAGCTCCACCCACCAGCAGGCTGGCTGCCTTAGGACCTTCTGAGCCCCCAGCTGCCCCAGGATCACAGCACCTGCAAGTGCACTGGCTAGCCTTGGGAGCTTGCCTTGCCCACTGCAGGGCCCGGAACTCAGCTCCAAACACCAGTGCCTCAGCACAAGTCCCTAGGCCTCTAAGGCCCTACAGCCAGATACCCTGGGATCAGTCTCCCTCTAACAGTAGGTAGGCTCCACCCCCAGGACCCCCAGGGACCTGCAACCATAGATTCATAGACTCAGTTTCATCCACCAATGGGCCAGCAGTAGCTGCAGGATCCAGCCTCACCCACCAGTAGGCAGGCACCGGCATGGGGAATCCTCCAGGCCCCAGCCCCAGGCCCAAGCTCTGCAGGTGGCCATATCAGGACCCAGCCCACCCATCAGCAGGCCAGCTCCAACCCCAAGACCACCTGGGCCACAGCACTGGCCACCAGGTCAACCACAGTCCTGCAGCCAGAGACTCAAGAACCAGGTGCTGCCCACCAGTGAGCCAGTGAGCCCTGGGAACACTGAGCTCTAACCCTGCCAACTAGCAAGCTCTGAGACACCACTTACCACTCAGCCCATCACCTCAGGATCCAGGCCAGCAGGCAAGGCCAGCTTTGGGGCACCCTGGATCCCGCAGCCAGCGGGGTCAGAAAACAGCCCAACCCACCAGCGAGCCAAGACTAAATCCAGGATGGCCGACCCTGCAACCACAGGCAGAACCAGGCTCAACCAATCAGCTTACTGTCACTAGCCCTGAGACCTGCTGGGACTCTGCAGTCCCCTGCCTGGTGACACAGCCCTACCAACCAAAAGCCAGCAGCCTCCACTCAGGGCAGGGCCTGGCAACCAACCAGATGAGGGCCGGTCACATCTCCCAGGTTACCCACAGCAGTCAGCCCACCACAACAGAAGGACCCACAACAGAAGCCCACGTAAGCGTCATCCCTAGAGCATATAACTCTGGTGACCAGATAGGAGTGTGCTATTGGGACACATAGGGTGTCTCCTATAAAAAGCCACAACTCCAAGGTTGGAAAACACAACCAACCTAACAACACATAGAAATAAAAGCATCAAATGAGGCAAAATGTGGCAACAGAGGAATACGTTCCGTTCCAAACGAAGGAACGAAACAAAACCCCAGAAGAACTGAGGTTCTCCTACACTCTTGGTGGGAATGTAAACTGGTGCACCCACTATACGGAACAATATGAAGGTTTCTTAAAAAACTAAAAATAGCTACCATATGATCCAGCAATCCCACTCTTGCACACACATCTGGAGAAAATTCTAATTTGAAAAGAAACATGCACCCCAACGTTAATACCAGCACTATTTACAACAACAAAGACATAGCAGCAACCTAACGACCACTGAAAAATGAATGGATGAAGAAAATATGGTGTGTGTATATATGTCTATACATACACACATACATACACATACAGGGAGTTGCTGGTAGCTCAGTTGATAAAGAATCTGCCTGCAATGAAGGAGACCCTGGTTGGATTCCTGGGTTGGGAAGATCCCCTGGAGTAGGGATAGGCTACCCACTCCAGTATTCATGGCTTCCCTGGAAGCTCAGACAGTAAAGAATACAGGTGCGATGTCGGAGACCGGGGTTCAGTGCCTGGGTCGGGAAGATCCCCTAGAGGAGGGCATGGCAACCCACTCCAGCATTCTTGCCTGGAGAATCCCCATGGACAGAGGAGCCTGGTGGGCTATAGTCCATGGGGTCTCAAAGAGTCAGACATGACTGAGCAACTAAGCACGGCACAGCATAGCACATATATACATACAATGGAAGACTATTTTGCCATAAAAATAGAAAAAAATAATGCCATTTTCAGTAACACGAATGGACCCAGAGATTATCATATTAAGTGAAATCAGTCAGACAGAGAAAGCCAAATATCATATGATGTCACTTATATAGTGAGTCTAAGATTTGATATAAATGAACTTTTTCACAAAACAGAAATAGACTCACAGACATAGAAAACAAACTTACAGTTACCAAAGGGGAAAGATGGGGAGAGGGATAAACTAGGAGTGGGATTAGCAGACCCAAACTGCTGTATATGAAACAGATGATAAACAAGATCCTACTGAATAGCACAGGGAAATATATTCAATATCTTATAATAAACTGTAACAGAAAAAATATTAAAAAGAATATTTGTAGATACATGTCTGAATCAGTTTACCAGTTTGCTGTACACCAGAAATTAACACATTAAAAATTAACTATACTTTAATAAGAAAAGATAAAACCTGAGAAGAAAAACTAAGTGGAGATAAGCTATGTGAAGGATAGAGTTCAAGGTACTGATCACAAAGACATTTAAAGAACTTAAAGATATATTTAAACGTATATTGAGATACTTAAAGATATATCGAGAGAAGATTGCGTAACAGTGAGAATTTACGAATTTTAACAAGGAGTTACATGATACAAAGAAGAACCAAACAAAGATGAAGTACACAATTACGGAAGTGAAGAATACACTAGAAGTCAATTGCAGGTTAGATACAGAGGAACAAATCAATACCCTGGAAGACAAAATACTGGAAATCTCTGATTGAACAGAAAAAAATTTAATAAAAAGAAATGAAAACAATTTAAAAGATTTCTAGGACAACATCAACCCTACTAACATTAACGTTATACCTAGAGAAGGGTAAGAGAGAGAGAAAGAACAGAGAACATTTTGAGGAAATAATAGTTGAAAACATCCCTTAACTGGGAAAGGAAATAGACATCCATGTCCCAGAAGTATCAAGATTACCAAGCAGGATCAACCCAAAGAAGACCACACCAAGACACACTGTAATTAACAGAGCAAAAATTAAAGATAAATTGTTGTTGTTCAGTTGCTCAGTCATGTCTGACTCTTTGTGACCCCATGGACTGCAGCACACCAGGCTTCCCTGTCCTTCACCATCTCCCAGAGTTTGCTTAAATTCATGTCCATTGAGTCTGTGATGCCACCCAACCATCTCATCCTCTCTCATCCCCTTTTCCTCCTGCCTTTAATCTTTCAGCACTGGGGTTTTTTCCAATGAGTTGGCTCTTCACATCAGGGGCCAAAGGATTAGAGCTTCAGCTTCAGCATCAGTCCTTCCAATGAATATTCAGTGTTGATTTCCTTTTTGACTGACTGATTTCATCTTGCAGTCCAGTGAAAGTGAAAGTCACTTTGTTGCATCCAGCTCTTCACAACCACATGAACGATACAGTCCATGGACTTCTCCAGGCCAGAATACTGGAGTGGGTAACCATTCCCTTCTCCAGGGACTCTTCCCAACCCAGGGATCAAACCCAGGTCCCACACACTGCAGGTGGACTCTATCAGCTTAGCCACCAGGAAAGCCCGAAATGTTAGTCACTCAGTCGTGTCCTACTCTTGGGACCCTATGGACTGTAGCCCTATGGACAGGTTCCTCTGTCCATAGACTTCTCCAGGCAAGAATCCTGGATTGGGGTGCCATGCTCTTCTCCAGGGCATCTTACCAACCCAGGGACTGAACTCCAGTCTCCCACATTGCAGGCAGATTCTTTACCACATGAGCCATCAGGAAAGCTCCATGCAGTCCAAGGGACTCTCAAGAGTCTTCTCCAACACCACAATTTGAAAGCATCAATTTTTCACCACTCAGTCTTCTTTATGGTCCAAATTTCACATCCCTATAAGACCACTGGAAAAACGATAGCTTTGACTATATGGACTTCTGCTGGCAAAGTAATAGCTCTGTTTTTTAATATACTTTCTAGGTTTGTCATAGCTTTTTTTCCAATAAGCAAGTGTCTTTTAATTTGGTGACTGCAGTCACCATCTGCAGCGATTTTGGAGCCCAGGAAAATAAAGTCTGTCATTGTTGCCATTGTTTCCCCATCCATTTGCCATGAAGTGATGGGACCAGATGCCATGATCTTCATATTCTGAATCTTGAGTTTTAAGCCAGCTTTTCACTCTTCTCTTTCACCCTCATCAAGAGACTCTTTAGTTCCTCTTCGTTTTCTGCCATTACAGTGGTGTCATCTGCATTTCTGAGGTTATTGATATTTCTCCCAGCAATCTTGATTCCAGCTTGTGCTTCATTCAGCCTGACATTTTGCATGATGTATCCTGTATATAAGTTAAATAAGCAGGGTGACAATATATGGTTTTGATGTACTCCTTTCCCAATTTTGAGCCAGTCTGTTCTTCCATGTCTGGTTCTAACTGTTGCTTCTTGACCAGAACACAGGTTTCTCAGGAAGCGGGTAAGGTAGTCTGGTAATCCCATCTCGTGAAGAATTTTCCAGTTTGTTGTGATCCACACAGTCAAAGGCTTTAGCATAGTCAGTGAAGCAGAAGTAAATGTTTTTCTACAATTCCCTTAATTTCTTCTATGATCCAATGGATGTTGGCAATTTGATCTCTGGCTCCTCTGCCTTTTCTAAATCCAGATTGTATATCTGGAAATTCTCAGTTCATGTACTGTTGAAGCCTTGCTTGAAGGATTTTTAGCATTACCTTGATAGCATGTAAAATTAGTGTAATTGTGCGGTTGTTTGAACATACTTTGGCATTGCCTTTCTTTGGGATTGGAATGAAAACTGACCTTTTCCAATCCTGTGATCACTGCTGAGTTTTCCAAATTTGCTGGCATATTGAGTGTAGCACTTTAACAGCATCATCTTTTAGGATTTGAAATACCTCAGCTGGAATTCCATTATCTCCACTAGCTTTGTTTGTAGTAATGTTTCCTAAGGCTCATTTGACTTCACGCTCCAGGATGTCTGGCTCTAGGTGACTGATCACACCATTGTGGTTATTAGAATTATTAAGACTTTTTTTGGTACAGTTCTTCTGTGTATTCTTGCCACCTTTTATCTTCTGATTCTGTTAGGTCCATACAATTTCTGTTTTATATTGTGCCCATCTTTGCATGAAATGCTCCCTTGGTATCTCTAATTTTCTTCTAGAGNACTCACAGACATAGAAAACAAACTTACAGTTACCAAAGGGGAAAGATGGGGAGAGGGATAAACTAGGAGTGGGATTAGCAGACCCAAACTGCTGTATATGAAACAGATGATAAACAAGATCCTACTGAATAGCACAGGGAAATATATTCAATATCTTATAATAAACTGTAACAGAAAAAATATTAAAAAGAATATTTGTAGATACATGTCTGAATCAGTTTACCAGTTTGCTGTACACCAGAAATTAACACATTAAAAATTAACTATACTTTAATAAGAAAAGATAAAACCTGAGAAGAAAAACTAAGTGGAGATAAGCTATGTGAAGGATAGAGTTCAAGGTACTGATCACAAAGACATTTAAAGAACTTAAAGATATATTTAAACGTATATTGAGATACTTAAAGATATATCGAGAGAAGATTGCGTAACAGTGAGAATTTACGAATTTTAACAAGGAGTTACATGATACAAAGAAGAACCAAACAAAGATGAAGTACACAATTACGGAAGTGAAGAATACACTAGAAGTCAATTGCAGGTTAGATACAGAGGAACAAATCAATACCCTGGAAGACAAAATACTGGAAATCTCTGATTGAACAGAAAAAAATTTAATAAAAAGAAATGAAAACAATTTAAAAGATTTCTAGGACAACATCAACCCTACTAACATTAACGTTATACCTAGAGAAGGGTAAGAGAGAGAGAAAGAACAGAGAACATTTTGAGGAAATAATAGTTGAAAACATCCCTTAACTGGGAAAGGAAATAGACATCCATGTCCCAGAAGTATCAAGATTACCAAGCAGGATCAACCCAAAGAAGACCACACCAAGACACACTGTAATTAACAGAGCAAAAATTAAAGATAAATTGTTGTTGTTCAGTTGCTCAGTCATGTCTGACTCTTTGTGACCCCATGGACTGCAGCACACCAGGCTTCCCTGTCCTTCACCATCTCCCAGAGTTTGCTTAAATTCATGTCCATTGAGTCTGTGATGCCACCCAACCATCTCATCCTCTCTCATCCCCTTTTCCTCCTGCCTTTAATCTTTCAGCACTGGGGTTTTTTCCAATGAGTTGGCTCTTCACATCAGGGGCCAAAGGATTAGAGCTTCAGCTTCAGCATCAGTCCTTCCAATGAATATTCAGTGTTGATTTCCTTTTTGACTGACTGATTTCATCTTGCAGTCCAGTGAAAGTGAAAGTCACTTTGTTGCATCCAGCTCTTCACAACCACATGAACGATACAGTCCATGGACTTCTCCAGGCCAGAATACTGGAGTGGGTAACCATTCCCTTCTCCAGGGACTCTTCCCAACCCAGGGATCAAACCCAGGTCCCACACACTGCAGGTGGACTCTATCAGCTTAGCCACCAGGAAAGCCCGAAATGTTAGTCACTCAGTCGTGTCCTACTCTTGGGACCCTATGGACTGTAGCCCTATGGACAGGTTCCTCTGTCCATAGACTTCTCCAGGCAAGAATCCTGGATTGGGGTGCCATGCTCTTCTCCAGGGCATCTTACCAACCCAGGGACTGAACTCCAGTCTCCCACATTGCAGGCAGATTCTTTACCACATGAGCCATCAGGAAAGCTCCATGCAGTCCAAGGGACTCTCAAGAGTCTTCTCCAACACCACAATTTGAAAGCATCAATTTTTCACCACTCAGTCTTCTTTATGGTCCAAATTTCACATCCCTATAAGACCACTGGAAAAACGATAGCTTTGACTATATGGACTTCTGCTGGCAAAGTAATAGCTCTGTTTTTTAATATACTTTCTAGGTTTGTCATAGCTTTTTTTCCAATAAGCAAGTGTCTTTTAATTTGGTGACTGCAGTCACCATCTGCAGCGATTTTGGAGCCCAGGAAAATAAAGTCTGTCATTGTTGCCATTGTTTCCCCATCCATTTGCCATGAAGTGATGGGACCAGATGCCATGATCTTCATATTCTGAATCTTGAGTTTTAAGCCAGCTTTTCACTCTTCTCTTTCACCCTCATCAAGAGACTCTTTAGTTCCTCTTCGTTTTCTGCCATTACAGTGGTGTCATCTGCATTTCTGAGGTTATTGATATTTCTCCCAGCAATCTTGATTCCAGCTTGTGCTTCATTCAGCCTGACATTTTGCATGATGTATCCTGTATATAAGTTAAATAAGCAGGGTGACAATATATGGTTTTGATGTACTCCTTTCCCAATTTTGAGCCAGTCTGTTCTTCCATGTCTGGTTCTAACTGTTGCTTCTTGACCAGAACACAGGTTTCTCAGGAAGCGGGTAAGGTAGTCTGGTAATCCCATCTCGTGAAGAATTTTCCAGTTTGTTGTGATCCACACAGTCAAAGGCTTTAGCATAGTCAGTGAAGCAGAAGTAAATGTTTTTCTACAATTCCCTTAATTTCTTCTATGATCCAATGGATGTTGGCAATTTGATCTCTGGCTCCTCTGCCTTTTCTAAATCCAGATTGTATATCTGGAAATTCTCAGTTCATGTACTGTTGAAGCCTTGCTTGAAGGATTTTTAGCATTACCTTGATAGCATGTAAAATTAGTGTAATTGTGCGGTTGTTTGAACATACTTTGGCATTGCCTTTCTTTGGGATTGGAATGAAAACTGACCTTTTCCAATCCTGTGATCACTGCTGAGTTTTCCAAATTTGCTGGCATATTGAGTGTAGCACTTTAACAGCATCATCTTTTAGGATTTGAAATACCTCAGCTGGAATTCCATTATCTCCACTAGCTTTGTTTGTAGTAATGTTTCCTAAGGCTCATTTGACTTCACGCTCCAGGATGTCTGGCTCTAGGTGACTGATCACACCATTGTGGTTATTAGAATTATTAAGACTTTTTTTGGTACAGTTCTTCTGTGTATTCTTGCCACCTTTTATCTTCTGATTCTGTTAGGTCCATACAATTTCTGTTTTATATTGTGCCCATCTTTGCATGAAATGCTCCCTTGGTATCTCTAATTTTCTTCTAGAGATCCCTAGTCCTTTCTATTCTGTTGTTTTCCTCTACTTCTGCGTGATATTCACATAAGAAGGCTTTCTTATCTCTCCTTGCATTTCTTTAGAACTCTGCATTCAGTTGGGTCTATTTTGTCTTTTGTTTTTTTGCTCTTTTGCCTTTTGCTCCTCTTCTTTTCTCAGCTATTTGTAAGACAATCATTTTGCCTTGTTGCATTTCTTTTTCTTTGGCATAGTTTTGGTCACCATCTCCTGTACAATGTTACAAACCTCTGTCTATAATTCTTCAGACACTCTGCTGCTGCTGCTGCTAATTTACTTCAGTCGTGTCCGACTCTGTGCGACCCCATAGACAGCAGCCCACCAGGCTCCCCCGTCCCTGGGATTCTCCAGGCAAGAACACTGGAGTGGGTTGCCATTTCCTTCTCCAGTGCATAAANGTCACCATCTCCTGTACAATGTTACAAACCTCTGTCTATAATTCTTCAGACACTCTGCTGCTGCTGCTGCTAATTTACTTCAGTCGTGTCCGACTCTGTGCGACCCCATAGACAGCAGCCCACCAGGCTCCCCCGTCCCTGGGATTCTCCAGGCAAGAACACTGGAGTGGGTTGCCATTTCCTTCTCCAATGCATAAAAGTGAAAAGTGAAAGTGAAGTCGCTTAGTCGTGTCCAACTCTTCGTGACCCCATGGACTGCAGCCTACCAGGCTCCTCCACCCATGGAATTTTCCAGGCAAGCTATCAGACCTAATTCCTTGAATCTATTTGTCACTTCCACTATATAGTCATAAAGGATATGATTTAGATAATACTGTAATGGCCGAGTGGTTTTCCCTACTTTCTTCAAATTAAGTCTGAATTTTGCAATAAGGAGTTCATGATCTGAGCCACTGTCAGTTCCGGGTCTTGTTTTTGCTGACTGTATAGAGCTTCTCCATCTTTGGCTGCAAAGAATATAATCAATCTAATTTCAGTATTGACCATCTGGTGACATCTACATGTAGAGTCATTTCTTGTGTTGTTGGAAGAGGATATTTGCTATGACAAGCGATTTCTCTTGGCAAAACTCTGTTAGGCTTTGCCCTGCTTCATTTTATACTCCAAGGCCAAACTTGCCTGTTACTCCAGGTATCTTTTGACTTCCTACTTTTGCATTTCCCCTATGATGAAAAGGACATCTTTTTTGGGTGTTAATTCTAGAAGATCTTGCAGGTCTTCACAGAACTGTTCAACTTCTTTGGCATTAGTGTTTGGGCCATAGACTTGGATTACTGTGATGCTGAATGGTTTGCTTTGGAAATGAACAAAGATCATTCTGCTATTTTTGAGACTGCACACAAGTACTGCATTTCAGACTCTTCTGTTGACTGTGAGGGCTACTCCATTCCTTCTAAGGGGTTCTTGTCCACAGTAGTAGTAAATATAATGATCATATTAATCGAATTTGCCCATCCCATCCATTTTAGTTCCTAAGATGTTGATGTTCACTCTTGCTATCTCCTGTCTGAACATCCAATTTACCTTGATTCATGGACCTAACATTCCAGGTTTCTATGCAGTATTGTTCTTTATAGCATCGGACTTTACATTCACCACCAGACACATCCACAACTGGGTGTCAGTTCCACTTTGGCTCTTCCTCTTCAGTATTTCTGGAGCTATTTCTCTACTCTTTCCCAGTAGCATATTGGACAGCTACCAACCTGGGGGGTTCATCTTCCAGAGTCATACCTTTTTGCCTTTTCATACTGTTCATGGGGTTCTCAAGGCAAGAATATTGAAGTAGTTAGTTATTCCCTTCTCCAGTGGACCACATTTTGTCAGAACTCTCCACCATGACCTGTCTGTCTGGGGTTGCCCTACATGACATGGCTGATAGTTTCATTGAGTTTTAAACCTCCTAGCTAAAACTCAATACTCAATGGTGAAAACTGAAACTATTTCCTCTAAGATCAGAAACAAGTCAAGGATACACACTCTGGCCACTTTAATTNGACCTTTTCCAATCCTGTGATCACTGCTGAGTTTTCCAAATTTGCTGGCATATTGAGTGTAGCACTTTAACAGCATCATCTTTTAGGATTTGAAATACCTCAGCTGGAATTCCATTATCTCCACTAGCTTTGTTTGTAGTAATGTTTCCTAAGGCTCATTTGACTTCACGCTCCAGGATGTCTGGCTCTAGGTGACTGATCACACCATTGTGGTTATTAGAATTATTAAGACTTTTTTTGGTACAGTTCTTCTGTGTATTCTTGCCACCTTTTATCTTCTGATTCTGTTAGGTCCATACAATTTCTGTTTTATATTGTGCCCATCTTTGCATGAAATGCTCCCTTGGTATCTCTAATTTTCTTCTAGAGATCCCTAGTCCTTTCTATTCTGTTGTTTTCCTCTACTTCTGCGTGATATTCACATAAGAAGGCTTTCTTATCTCTCCTTGCATTTCTTTAGAACTCTGCATTCAGTTGGGTCTATTTTGTCTTTTGTTTTTTTGCTCTTTTGCCTTTTGCTCCTCTTCTTTTCTCAGCTATTTGTAAGACAATCATTTTGCCTTGTTGCATTTCTTTTTCTTTGGCATAGTTTTGGTCACCATCTCCTGTACAATGTTACAAACCTCTGTCTATAATTCTTCAGACACTCTGCTGCTGCTGCTGCTAATTTACTTCAGTCGTGTCCGACTCTGTGCGACCCCATAGACAGCAGCCCACCAGGCTCCCCCGTCCCTGGGATTCTCCAGGCAAGAACACTGGAGTGGGTTGCCATTTCCTTCTCCAATGCATAAAAGTGAAAAGTGAAAGTGAAGTCGCTTAGTCGTGTCCAACTCTTCGTGACCCCATGGACTGCAGCCTACCAGGCTCCTCCACCCATGGAATTTTCCAGGCAAGCTATCAGACCTAATTCCTTGAATCTATTTGTCACTTCCACTATATAGTCATAAAGGATATGATTTAGATATTACTGTAATGGCCGAGTGGTTTTCCCTACTTTCTTCAAATTAAGTCTGAATTTTGCAATAAGGAGTTCATGATCTGAGCCACTGTCAGTTCCGGGTCTTGTTTTTGCTGACTGTATAGAGCTTCTCCATCTTTGGCTGCAAAGAATATAATCAATCTAATTTCAGTATTGACCATCTGGTGACATCTACATGTAGAGTCATTTCTTGTGTTGTTGGAAGAGGATATTTGCTATGACAAGCGATTTCTCTTGGCAAAACTCTGTTAGGCTTTGCCCTGCTTCATTTTATACTCCAAGGCCAAACTTGCCTGTTACTCCAGGTATCTTTTGACTTCCTACTTTTGCATTTCCCCTATGATGAAAAGGACATCTTTTTTGGGTGTTAATTCTAGAAGATCTTGCAGGTCTTCACAGAACTGTTCAACTTCTTTGGCATTAGTGTTTGGGCCATAGACTTGGATTACTGTGATGCTGAATGGTTTGCTTTGGAAATGAACAAAGATCATTCTGCTATTTTTGAGACTGCACACAAGTACTGCATTTCAGACTCTTCTGTTGACTGTGAGGGCTACTCCATTCCTTCTAAGGGGTTCTTGTCCACAGTAGTAGTAAATATAATGATCATATTAATCGAATTTGCCCATCCCATCCATTTTAGTTCCTAAGATGTTGATGTTCACTCTTGCTATCTCCTGTCTGAACATCCAATTTACCTTGATTCATGGACCTAACATTCCAGGTTTCTATGCAGTATTGTTCTTTATAGCATCGGACTTTACATTCACCACCAGACACATCCACAACTGGGTGTCAGTTCCACTTTGGCTCTTCCTCTTCAGTATTTCTGGAGCTATTTCTCTACTCTTTCCCAGTAGCATATTGGACAGCTACCAACCTGGGGGGTTCATCTTCCAGAGTCATACCTTTTTGCCTTTTCATACTGTTCATGGGGTTCTCAAGGCAAGAATATTGAAGTAGTTAGTTATTCCCTTCTCCAGTGGACCACATTTTGTCAGAACTCTCCACCATGACCTGTCTGTCTGGGGTTGCCCTACATGACATGGCTGATAGTTTCATTGAGTTTTAAACCTCCTAGCTAAAACTCAATACTCAATGGTGAAAACTGAAACTATTTCCTCTAAGATCAGAAACAAGTCAAGGATACACACTCTGGCCACTTTAATTCAATATATTATTGGATGTCCTAGACACAGCAGTCAGATAATAGAAAAAATAAAAGGAAATCAGATTGGAAAGAAAGACATAAAACTGTCACAGGTTGCAGATAACATAACACGATACTATGGGTAGAAAATCCTCAGTTCAATTCAGTTCAGTCACTCAGTTGTGTCCAACTCTTTGTGACCCCATGGACTGCAGCACGCCAGGCTTCCCTGTCCATCACCAACTCCCAGAGCTTGCTCAAACCCATGTACACATCAAGTCAGTGATGCCATCCAACCATCTCATCCTCTGTCGTCCCCTTCTCCTCCTGCTTTCAATCTTTCCCAGCATCAGGATCTTTTCCAATGAGTCAGTTCTTCACATTAGGTAGCCAAAGTATTGGAGTCAGCTTTAGCATCAGTTCTTCCAATGAATATTCAGGATTGATTTCCTTTAGGATTGACTGGTTGGATCTCCTTGCACTCCAAGGGACTCTCAAGAGTCTTCTCCAACATCATCATTCAAAAGCATCAGTTCTTAGGTGTTCAGCTTTCTTTATGGTCCAACTCTCACATCTACACATGACTACTGGAAAAATCATAGCTTCAACTAGAGGGACCTTTTTAGCAACGTAATATCTCTACTTATTAATATGCTGTCTAGGTTGGTCATAGCTTTTCTTCCAAGGAGCAAGCATCTTTTAATTTAATGGCTGCAGTCACCATCCACAGTGATTTTGGAGCCCAAGAAAATAATCGTCACTGTTTCCATTGTTTCCCCATCTATTTGCCGTGAAGTGATGGAACTGGATGCCGTGATCTTAGTTTTTGAATGTTCAGTTTTAAGCCAACTTTTTCACTCTCCTCTTTCACTTTCATCAAGAGACTCTTTAGTCGTTCTTCGCTTTCTGCCATAAGGGTGGTGTCATCTGTGTATCTGTTGATATTTTTGTTGATATTTCTCCTGGAAATCTTGATGCCAGATTGTGCTTCATCCAGCCTGGCATTTCGCATGATATACTCTGCATATAAGTTAAAAAAGCCGAGTAACAATCTTCTTCAAACCTTTCCCCAAAATTGAAGTGATGGAAACATTTCTAAACTCATGCTACGAGACCAGCATTACCCTGATACCACAGTCCGACAAAGACACTACAAAAAAAGAAAACTATAGATCAATATACCTGATGGATATGGAAATAAAAATCCTAAAAAAATACTAGGAAACAAAATTCAATATCATAATAAATTCCATATGATCAAGTGGGATTTATTCATTGAATGCAAGGATAGTTTGACATATACAATTCAATCAATGTAGTACATCACATTAATGGAATGATTGCGTGGAAATGACAATATCACCTCAACTGATGCTAAAAAAGCATTTAACAAAATTTTACACCTTTTCATTGTAAAAACTCAACAAACTAGGAATAGAAGGAAATAACCTCAGCATAACATTTGTAACAGCCCAAAACTGGAAACAACCCAAATATCCTTCAACAAGTGAATGGTTAAACAAACTGTTATACATCCATACCATGGAATGCTTTTTGTTGCTACTCAGCAACAAAAAGAAATAAATTAATGATATATGCAATAGCTTGGGTGGTTCTTCAGAGCAATATGATTTCTCAGCGGGGGTGGGGGGGGAAACAATCTCAAAAGATCACACACTGAATGATTCCACTTATTTAATCTTCTTGAAATGACAGAATTATAGACATGGGAAATTAGTGGTGGCCAGGGCTTAGAGAGAGCAGGGACTGGCGGGGAGGTATACCATGAGTGACTATAAAGCATTACATAGATCTTTGTGGCGGGGAGATAATCCTGTATCTTGATTTCACTGATGACTCTATGAGTCTATAGTTGATAAAATGGCACCAGTGTCAGTTCCTGGTTTGACATTGTACTGTGATTATGTAAGAAGCCATCGGGAGAAAGTGGAGGCAGGGTACATGGGGCCTCTCTTGTACTATCTTTGCAACTTTCTGTGCATCTATAATTATTTCAAAATAAAATACCAACCTACACTGTCACACAAAGCCCTTGGAAACGTGGCACTCTATTCTGATGGACGAGGAGTTGACATCGTAGCCATGCATTCTCACCATAAGTGTGTGAGTCTGCCACGTATGAGCTTCTCTTCTCTTGAACTATCACTTCACACATCCTCCTTCTACGGTCCTGGCACATCACTTCGGCAGCCAGGATCTTCCTCCATCTTGCTTGTTCCTTTCTCTCCCTTCTCGACTGTGTTCTGGAGTCAATTTTACTTTCATCTGTCCCCTCCAACAATTCCCTCATACCTCCACCTAGGGCTGCCAATCATATGCGATGTCGCTGCCCCCATGGCAAGATAACCAATCAGAGGTAGCCATCCTCCTTGGGATAAGTATGTGACTCAAATTGGACCAATCAGAGTCCTCACAGGGAGTTGCTATGTGAAAACTGCCCTATGGGTTCAGGGTGGAGCTTTCTCGCTAATACATATCTTGGGGGCACCACTCACAATGTGTTCTACAAAACGTTTCTCTCAGAGGGAATCTAAGGGTGAGTCTCAGAGGAAAAAAGCTGTGGGAAGGAAGGACTTACCAAAATGTCAAGTCTAAAAAAAAAATCAAGTCTACACGAGGCAAGGCAAAAAGGGCTTCTCTGGGTGGAGACAAGCCAGGAAAGGAAGGAGAGGACTATAGCCAAGCAGGTGGGCCTTGCCCAGGCACATCTGCCTCCCAGACCACCCACATTCCCTCACAGGAGCATGATGCCCTCACGTGGGCCAGCATCCTGGCCACATGGCTGCTGGCAGCCAAGGATCCCCCACTGTGCCTCTGACAGCCACCCGGGGCAGACCCACCTGCTTCCAAAGTTGATGACTTAGTGCCACACTCCCATGGAAGGCTTTGTGGGCTCACCCATCACTCCACTGCTGTGCAGCATGGGGGATCTGATGGAGCGGGCCAAAGGCTTAGAGCACGAGGGTTCAGGAGGGTTATGGAGAGACATTCTCATCATGGGAAGGCCAAGGTTGCAGGAGCTAGAATAAGTATCTCCTGGGAGGCCAGAGTCCCTGCGGGTGGATGAGGCCAGTGGGGCAGACCAATCTGGTGAAGGGGAAGTGGGGCAGGGGATAAGGAGCAGAACCTGAGTCGCAGCCCGCTGCTTCGCCATCACCGCCTCCATACCATGCTCAGGGCTTCAGAGCCTCTGTGAGGAGCAGAGCCTGGCTGGCTCAGCTGAGGACTTGGGCTTGTTTTTCCTTNCACTCCAAGGGACTCTCAAGAGTCTTCTCCAACATCATCATTCAAAAGCATCAGTTCTTAGGTGTTCAGCTTTCTTTATGGTCCAACTCTCACATCTACACATGACTACTGGAAAAATCATAGCTTCAACTAGAGGGACCTTTTTAGCAACGTAATATCTCTACTTATTAATATGCTGTCTAGGTTGGTCATAGCTTTTCTTCCAAGGAGCAAGCATCTTTTAATTTAATGGCTGCAGTCACCATCCACAGTGATTTTGGAGCCCAAGAAAATAATCGTCACTGTTTCCATTGTTTCCCCATCTATTTGCCGTGAAGTGATGGAACTGGATGCCGTGATCTTAGTTTTTGAATGTTCAGTTTTAAGCCAACTTTTTCACTCTCCTCTTTCACTTTCATCAAGAGACTCTTTAGTCGTTCTTCGCTTTCTGCCATAAGGGTGGTGTCATCTGTGTATCTGTTGATATTTTTGTTGATATTTCTCCTGGAAATCTTGATGCCAGATTGTGCTTCATCCAGCCTGGCATTTCGCATGATATACTCTGCATATAAGTTAAAAAAGCCGAGTAACAATCTTCTTCAAACCTTTCCCCAAAATTGAAGTGATGGAAACATTTCTAAACTCATGCTACGAGACCAGCATTACCCTGATACCACAGTCCGACAAAGACACTACAAAAAAAGAAAACTATAGATCAATATACCTGATGGATATGGAAATAAAAATCCTAAAAAAATACTAGGAAACAAAATTCAATATCATAATAAATTCCATATGATCAAGTGGGATTTATTCATTGAATGCAAGGATAGTTTGACATATACAATTCAATCAATGTAGTACATCACATTAATGGAATGATTGCGTGGAAATGACAATATCACCTCAACTGATGCTAAAAAAGCATTTAACAAAATTTTACACCTTTTCATTGTAAAAACTCAACAAACTAGGAATAGAAGGAAATAACCTCAGCATAACATTTGTAACAGCCCAAAACTGGAAACAACCCAAATATCCTTCAACAAGTGAATGGTTAAACAAACTGTTATACATCCATACCATGGAATGCTTTTTGTTGCTACTCAGCAACAAAAAGAAATAAATTAATGATATATGCAATAGCTTGGGTGGTTCTTCAGAGCAATATGATTTCTCAGCGGGGGTGGGGGGGGAAACAATCTCAAAAGATCACACACTGAATGATTCCACTTATTTAATCTTCTTGAAATGACAGAATTATAGACATGGGAAATTAGTGGTGGCCAGGGCTTAGAGAGAGCAGGGACTGGCGGGGAGGTATACCATGAGTGACTATAAAGCATTACATAGATCTTTGTGGCGGGGAGATAATCCTGTATCTTGATTTCACTGATGACTCTATGAGTCTATAGTTGATAAAATGGCACCAGTGTCAGTTCCTGGTTTGACATTGTACTGTGATTATGTAAGAAGCCATCGGGAGAAAGTGGAGGCAGGGTACATGGGGCCTCTCTTGTACTATCTTTGCAACTTTCTGTGCATCTATAATTATTTCAAAATAAAATACCAACCTACACTGTCACACAAAGCCCTTGGAAACGTGGCACTCTATTCTGATGGACGAGGAGTTGACATCGTAGCCATGCATTCTCACCATAAGTGTGTGAGTCTGCCACGTATGAGCTTCTCTTCTCTTGAACTATCACTTCACACATCCTCCTTCTACGGTCCTGGCACATCACTTCGGCAGCCAGGATCTTCCTCCATCTTGCTTGTTCCTTTCTCTCCCTTCTCGACTGTGTTCTGGAGTCAATTTTACTTTCATCTGTCCCCTCCAACAATTCCCTCATACCTCCACCTAGGGCTGCCAATCATATGCGATGTCGCTGCCCCCATGGCAAGATAACCAATCAGAGGTAGCCATCCTCCTTGGGATAAGTATGTGACTCAAATTGGACCAATCAGAGTCCTCACAGGGAGTTGCTATGTGAAAACTGCCCTATGGGTTCAGGGTGGAGCTTTCTCGCTAATACATATCTTGGGGGCACCACTCACAATGTGTTCTACAAAACGTTTCTCTCAGAGGGAATCTAAGGGTGAGTCTCAGAGGAAAAAAGCTGTGGGAAGGAAGGACTTACCAAAATGTCAAGTCTAAAAAAAAAATCAAGTCTACACGAGGCAAGGCAAAAAGGGCTTCTCTGGGTGGAGACAAGCCAGGAAAGGAAGGAGAGGACTATAGCCAAGCAGGTGGGCCTTGCCCAGGCACATCTGCCTCCCAGACCACCCACATTCCCTCACAGGAGCATGATGCCCTCACGTGGGCCAGCATCCTGGCCACATGGCTGCTGGCAGCCAAGGATCCCCCACTGTGCCTCTGACAGCCACCCGGGGCAGACCCACCTGCTTCCAAAGTTGATGACTTAGTGCCACACTCCCATGGAAGGCTTTGTGGGCTCACCCATCACTCCACTGCTGTGCAGCATGGGGGATCTGATGGAGCGGGCCAAAGGCTTAGAGCACGAGGGTTCAGGAGGGTTATGGAGAGACATTCTCATCATGGGAAGGCCAAGGTTGCAGGAGCTAGAATAAGTATCTCCTGGGAGGCCAGAGTCCCTGCGGGTGGATGAGGCCAGTGGGGCAGACCAATCTGGTGAAGGGGAAGTGGGGCAGGGGATAAGGAGCAGAACCTGAGTCCCAGCCCGCTGCTTCGCCATCACCGCCTCCACACCATGCTCAGGGCTTCAGAGCCTCTGTGAGGAGCAGAGCCTGGCTGGCTCAGCTGAGGACTTGGGCTTGTTTTTCCTTTAGCCCCCAACGCAGACACACAAAGTCCTCCTCCCTCTCCCCCTGCTCCAGTCCAAGGCCCAGCCCCCAGACTGGCTCTGGCAGAGTGCTGTCTCTACCCTCACCTGGCCACCTCACTCGCTGGCCCTGAGGCCCTGCTTTCCCCTGCCCTGTTCCTGGCGCCCAGCCCCCGGCCACCCCAGGCAGCCAGGCCCAACCAAGGCAGGCTGTTTTGGAAAAGTGCTGGGAGGTGGCAGAATGTGCGGTCTGTGAGTTCCCTCCAACCTGGCGCCCCAACCCCTAGACAAACAGCGGCCGTGTCGGCCTGTCCACAGCAGCTTGTGTTCTCCTTCCAGGCCAGGAGATCCCAGGGGCAAGCAGCCGTGTGGGAGACGTCACTGGCCCGCCGGGCCCACGGGGGAGAGGCCAGGACAGACTGGGTGATGACAGGCCAGCCACCCGCCCAGCCGGGCCCTCCTACCCCGTGGCAGGGCGGTCAGACCGAGGGCAGCCCGAGGACCAGGCTTCCTTCACCTCTGCTGCCACACAGGACATTCCACTGGGAGAGATGGAATTTACACTCTGAAAAACTACTGCCTTTCACTGGCACATTTCCTGGTGGAAGCTGGGGATGTCTGTTGCTGCTTCTTGCTGACGCTGGAGGCCTCAGTCTGAGAGAGCCCTTGGGTGGGGCCTGTGCTGTTCAGGCCAGGTGACCCCCATTCTGGCACAGGACACCCTCTGCTTCTGCATGGCTCTGGGAACACCCCTGCTATACTGAGATTCTGCTTCAGTTTAAGGAAACGGGGGATCACCTTGTTCTCCCCTCCCCAGGATGGAGGCTTGGGGAGTACAGATCCGGGAAGCAGAGCCAGGGTGAAGCAGCCTACCTGTGGCACTGCCCAGGAGATGCTGGTGATGCCCCTCTGGGTGGCCTGGCTCTGTGACCCAGGTTGTGAGAGGCCCTGTCTGGGCTGAGGTTGGGTCTGACTGACTGTATCAAAAAGAAACACTGCAGCCACAAAATGGCCTTTTTCAGGCCAGTTCAGTGGGGACTTTCACTCCCCAGGCTCCGAGGAAGGGCCCAGGCACAGACAGGGTCTGGGACTGGCCTGAGCATTGTGAGGCTTGGCGCTTGCCAGGGCTGGGCCCCTGGGTGCCTGGTGTAGCTCCAGGGGCCACGGCTTTGCTACTCACTGCCCTCCCTCCCTCCCCACCCCCAGCCCCTTGTTTTAGGGACTTCCCTGGACATTTTTTTGTCTGGCACTGGACGATGTGCCTTTTGCAGGGTCATCTCTAGGCTCTATGACAGTCGCAGAGTGTGAGAATGGGCAAAGAGGACATGGTTTCAGTCATCAAGTGGGCTTGGGGAGCCCTGTAGCCTGTGAGCTCCTCACTGTCCAGCCCTCAGCGTGCCTGAGAAGGAGTCTGTGTTTGACTCTGTTTAAGCCCTTTCGCAAACTGATTTGGTCCCAGAATCAATGCGTTCCTGCACACCCATGAAATAGCCCTGAGAAGTGCCTCGTGGGGTGTGAGACTGGAAATCAGGAGAACTGAGTTCTGCTCTTCTGTTTGTCGTGTGGCTGTGAACATCTGTGTCCTCACTGGTGTAAACAAGCTGGACTCTGCAGCACTCTGGTTGCCAAGACACCTGGCCCAGCCAGGTGGCCAGGACTCAGCTCCCAGCCACTCCATCCCACTTCAGGCTTCTGGGGCCGGTGACCATCCAAGTACACCCTCCACTCCCTGGGGGACCTGCTGCTCCCAGGACATAGCCACAGACCTCTGTGTGCCTTCACATGAGGAGCGGGGGGGTGTGGCCTTTCAGGGCCAACCCTGAGGAGAAGACCTTCCTCCCTGAGGAGTGGGTGGGACTGGGTGTCGACGAAGGGACTGTAGGTGGCCAGGAGGACCCTTTCAGGGAGCTGAGAAAGCAGAGACCAGACAGCCAAACGAGGGTGAGTCTTCATGGTTTATTATGGAAGCCTATAAAAGAGCCACATTGAGTATTTCCAAAATCACAAAATGCACATTTTTTTAATATGCAACATGGAATATTATATACAGAGTAAAACCACATGACAGCAAAAACACTCACACGGCACCAGGTTCAGATCAAAACACAACACACAAGTGCTTCTTTTCAATATTAAAACAACTGTGATAAAAACATATTAATATTTTGAACCATGTTTACAATAGAGGAAACAATTCATATTTTACTAAATAACAAATATTTAACAGCAAAAACTTTATACTAAATATCTATTTTGAATTATAACAAAAATAGTACTTATAATAGTTTATAAAGACAGACACAAAATTATAACATTTATGAAAAAAACAAGTTTTGTGTATAAAATTAGAGCGATCTGGGCAGAGTCAAGATGATGCCCAGAACACAAATGCCAGCGCCCAACATTGAAAGTGCTTCAATCTGCAAGCCCGTGGTGTGAAGAGCTTCGTGGGGTTCTGTCTCTTTAATGTCAAGTAGGGATGGTAAGGGAGAACACACCACCCATCTAATGCTACCACTATAAAACCTACAACAAGCACACAGACACGGATGGATGTAAAGAGGAGCGATGGATGAGTCTCGACATTGAAACCCTCCTGTCAGCCAGTCAAGAGCTTTCTTCAGTTCTCTTCTTAACCCCTTTGACACCCGGTGGGGTAAGTAATCCTTCCCTCCCTCACAGGGATCCTCTGTCTTGCCTTCTCTGCCCCTCCCAGGCTGGTGGCCGAAACCGAAGGCCACTGAAGCTTCCCACAGCCCTCCAGCTCCCTGCCCCTTGCCAGGCCAGGCCTGGCGGGCTTCCTGATGAATCTGCACTCACTGCAATCCTAGATAGCAGTCGGAAAACAGTTGGTTCGGGGTAAGATGGGTCAGCGTAGAGGTGCATGGACCTTCCAGAGCCTGGGCTCTTTGCAGGGGACCAATTCTGGTGCACCATGCAGCTGCTTCGCAAGCTTTGATGAGTCCTTAACATGTTTTTTTGTGGGGGGTTTTTGCCTGTTTTTCAGAATGGGGTGGGGGGAAATTGAGAATATTACTATTTTTTTAATGCTAAGTTTTGTCAGAAACGTCTGTGCTGCACTGGTTTTTTAAATGATGAAAAGGTAGGAACCGAATGAAATACTTGAGAATGGGTGTCACAGACCAGTCTGTGGGCACAGACCATTCCCGAGAAGCCCAGCACAAGGTAGGTGTGAGCGGAGGCAGGAGTGGAGGGTTGCCACCTGCCCACTGAACGCCACAGGAAGCCACTGAGTCACTGCTGCGGAGAGCCCACTGGGGGCACTGGTGTCCCGCATTATTCTCCCGTGTGTTTTTTATTTTCTCCTAAAGAGGATTCATTGCTTTTATAACATCAAACACCAACAGAGAAACATGAAAAGGGAAGAAAATTTTGGAAACAGCCAAAGTTGCTGAGACTCACCAGAGGCCCAAAACCATCCCGGGAGGCATCCCTAATTGCCAACACTCAAAATGCCAGTGGCAGGAGCTATTCTCCCTCCATCCCCTGACCGCTCATTTTCAACCAAATCACTTGACAAGTCGCACGTACCCTCCTCCCCAGCTCTCACTGCAGCGCTCCCCACAGCCACCTCAAGCCACCACGGCCGAGGGAGGGCTGCCTTCTGCTCTCACCTCCCCTGGCTTTCATCTGGTCCCCACACCCTGAGCTGGGCTAAGCAGACAGTGGCATAGAGGTGGGAAGGGACTTCAAGGACACCTTTCCAAGGGCAAAGGGCAAAGGGAGAGGGTCAAGGGAGGGATGACGGAGGCCCTGGCTCCCCGTCAGAAGAACCCGTATCCTTCTCCATACTTACCAGCCAGAGCGGGGGGCACCGCAGTGGACAGTGACCACGTGGGAGGCGGCAGCGGCCTCCAAAGCCCCTGGGCTCGAGGTTTCCGACAGAGCGGGCAGGGAGGCAGTGCACCGTTTCCCCATCTCCCCCCGGGACAAAGGCAAACCCACTGGATTTCACCCCGGGAGTGAGGCTCTGAGGTTGAACCCACAGAAGGTATGGCGCCTGGGGGAGCTGCTCCATCCTCGGCCGGCGGGGGCAGGGGCTGGGGGCTGGGTCACTTGCAGAAGTCCTGCCTGGGACAGCTGGGATGAAAGCCAGGGGGCGGCGGAACGCTTGTTCCAGTCCCAGTAACACCAAGAGTCGGTTATATCAGTGAATAAATATGGGGCGGGGGGGGGGGG